>NW_019091652.1:254127-280138 GCF_001949145.1 Acanthaster planci
AGTTTTTAGCCATTCTGCTCTCATATGAAAGCACATAAGACCCAGGGAGTTGATCTTGGCAGGGATCACACAATCTCACCATTGTGGGGGCCAAACAATCTCCTTTTAAAAAAGATACTGTGGGAGGCACTTTTAATGCTAATGAGCTGGCCAGAACTAATTCTCACTTGAATTAGTGGTCTCCACCTTGTACATCTATTGAAAGAACCACGTCTTCCCTTGGTGACTTCACAGTAACAGCGCCCTCGGTTGCTCAGGGAAGCATGCATGGATAATTTTAATTGTTTTAAGCAAGCACTTTTCAATACATTTAACCAAATAGGAAAGTAAAAAGGGTATTCACGCAATGAAGAAGAATATAAAATTTAAGAAAGATTGTGCCTAAGAACAGTTCATTGCAATTACATTTTAACTCATTTATACACCACTGCAGATCACAAATTAAATTGGATCACTGCTGTAACTTGAAAAGGTGACGACTTGAAAAAACATTTTAAATTATGTAAAAGTATGCGTAGGCCCGTATATCCCCGACGGATCACTGAAGCTTAAGTTCGTGCAAAATGTAATGGTGCTTGTCACTGTGATTGCCAAGTTTTTGCCGGCATTTGTTTATTTTACATAAATCAAAGTCATGTAGAAGAGAAAAGGGGAAAGGGTCATAGTCAGTTCTCTGTTTACGTGACCTTTGCCCAAGCACGCAGTCGGTACTTGTACCCGGTCCTATGAGTTCAATTTCGCAAAAATGTACGATTTACACATGGAGATAAGCATTATAGTAGGCAATGATTAAAACTAAAAATTTGTTTGTTTATAACTGGCATCGTCCTACATGAACTTGAAGACATTTTTGGACCATCCCGCATATCCCTTTATTAACTCAAGCCCCACTTAAAACATTGTAACATATAAGTTCAGCGCTTAATATGCAAGCTGACATTACTGGAGTTTCTCAAACAACCTTTCCGAACTTTTAAAGGTTTGGTGGGTTAATTGATAACATTTTTAATTTTTCGCGTAAAAAAAACCGACCCCTCAATTATAGTTAATTCCACGGTGCTTGCTCGCAGCCATGGCTTCCACCATGGTACTGTGACAGGACCGACTACCATTCGTAATTGTATTGACTGTGCCCTCAATGGAATTGTCTTATCTTTTAAAGTCATTGTGTTTTTATTTTTTTCGTTTCGTTTCACTGCATTATTTATTCATACTTTTTTTCAGATAATACAAATTACAGTATACATTGAATCTGAACAAAACAACAACAACTGGTACATGTAACTTGACACCCCTGGCGGATTCAAAGCCCATCAACTCGGGGAGTTGATCCTGGCCCATATATTTCTACAATCCCTCCATTTATTCGGGCCAACAATTTCCTGTTTAAAAGAAAAACTGTGGCGAAGTTACTCTTTTATACCAACGAGCTCAGCAGAAATTTTCACTTGAATTACATGATGTAGTGCGCCCTTAACTTGGTTCAACTTAGCTTCGACTGACCTTGCACTTCTGACGCTGCGCCACAAGAGATGTTTACCGCTCTGGAACAGAATTTATGACAGAATTGTGCAGGGGGAATGCAAGGTGTGTGAGAGCGGTGCATTAATGGTGTCGATCAAGGGTAAGGCATGGTTAGGGGTCAACTTAATCTAAGGTCAAGTTGAACGCTGCTGGGCATTCGTAAACGGCTGTGCAAGTCGTTGTTCAGTAACTAGAGACAACATACCAACGCAGTAATGCAGCGTTGTAGCAATGGGAAATATTTGGCAGTCATTCTTACTTCTGGACAATGTTCTTTGCATTTACTTGTCTGCAAATGAAGAGCACAGGAAATGTGTACCAGATTACATATCAAATCTTAGATTTAACAGTCTGTTTGTAAATGGAACGAGATAAAAAAGCGCCACAGGAACTCTTGCCGTCAGTAAAACAATACGCACATGTGCCGGCAGCGGATACTTTCCACACATCTGCTCGAGTGAGCAATGACTTGTGTTGACCCGTACCCTCTCAATATTTGTCAAGGACTGTGGTTGAAAGCTGATCGTTATTGTGGGCGTTGCTGTTTGCCAGTTGCCCATTGGACGCAGATTACACAACAACCATTATACACTTGGAGACTTTCTCACCCTGTGGATGTCACACTCGGCCTTTCGTTCGTGACACCCGCGACCAGGATCTACATTCACATGTACCTGTACGATGCGAGACACGTCATGCACGTACATGTACACACACAGTTAAGGGCGCGCGCATGCACGTAGGTACCGTACATTGTACAGTACATATACATGTATAAAGCTAGTGGATGAGCAAAGTGCGGGCAGTTTTCCGCAAATAACGGATCGCTTAACCTCTGCGCCTTCAGTTCTGAAGGAAATTAAGTGACACCAGTGTCAGTGAATTTGCTTCTCAATCGAATTTTGCAGACCTGTCCAAGGAAACAAAGAATTGGAAGCTGAAATATGGCGTTACAACTGAATGCGGTAGACATCGTTGTTATATGCGTGTATTTTCTGTTTGTCCTTCTGATTGGACTATGGGTGAGTTTGAAGTTCTTCCATATTTTATGCGGTATAAATATAATGTCTTGCAAAATGATTTGTACACGACCATCTACAGTATGTCATGTATGTACAGCTGATGTCAAAGAAACCGAAAACGTAAGAGGCCCCAGGAAAAAAAAACTTACTCGATATATTCTTCCTAGATCCTCCATGATACATATCGAAGAAGAAACAATTTAGACTTGGAGCAATGTGATATCAATGTCTGTATGGAGATAACAGATTTACTAGTGTTAATGCTATACATTTGGTGAACGAGTAGGCCTACATGTATCAATTAGAGTGGGTGGTCGGAGCAAAACTGAGAATGCAGTACTAACATTAAAAACCCGTGCTATAAATAATGTGTACTATTCTTTTTTACACGAACGCAAAAAGAGAAAGGGTTCAAAATCTAGGCGTTGTTTGAAAGTACTGATGTCTCATGAAAATATTGAGCTTGGAAAAAATCTTATGATAAACATGCGAAGGTTTCTTTTTTTATGTTATATTTTATGGTACTTCCGATTCTAGTTTTAAAAGTGCCACACTAATGCCATAAAATAAGTATTTCTACGAAAATCTAAACGTTTTTTTGTGAGGTGAACGCCACGGTCAAATTGAAGCAATGTCTTCACAGTATTGTAACTAGCAAGTACTGTATCTACTGGCGCGACAGGACCGTTGGTTATTTCAAGTTTGTCCTCCACCAGTCTACGGTCTGGTGACGAAACCTCTGGCATGAGATCCAGGCTCATGCCGGAGGTATCTTCAATTGGTTTTTTAAATATCCATAGTGGTAATTTTTGGTGATTCGTTGAAGGTTTTCATTGTAAACATTTTGGATAATTAAGGAGATCAGTTTAGTGCGTGATGTCACCGTAGGCCTACTGTATTATAGGAGATTATCACTTTGTTTCAAGCGCTTTTTTATTTGACAGAAGTAATTGGTCTAATTTCGAACGAAGGTATATTAATAACTAGTCGTCATGCAAACAGCTGCGTATTCCACAGGTGACGTTTTGACACATAGTGACGTGAGTTTCATCCCACATCGAATGCCGGCTGTTACTATTTGCAAAGAGAGTACTTCAGAGGAGGACCTATTGAAAATGAACAATTTGTCCAGCAGCACGTTCCAACAATTCTTTCTTTTAACTCGATCCATTGAAGAAATGAGAACTTAAGTAATTCAGTTCATGCATGTATGCACGTAATGGGCTTGATACCCTTTCAGGTAATTCACACATTCACTTCTTTCAATGTCTTTATTCATCATTTCAGGATTCTTATACACCCATCCTCTTTCATTTATATTTAAAGAAAATTTAATTGAATTAAGGATTACTATATGATGATAAGCGCATCCAAAACCGAACAGAATAGTCTGTTTGTTTGAACTCGTGGAAGCGAGTGGTTCATCATTTGATTGCAGACATATACGGAGTGCTTATTATTTGCACAACTACATGTACATGTACACTGTCTCTAAGTGGGCTGCATTTGTGTACATGTACACTCTGTATATATACGTATACATGTACTGTGCTGTATATATTGTAGATGCACTTGTACATGTACAGTGTATGTACATGTACAGTATAATTATGTACATGCATTTTTCAGACAACACTACAGACTACACTAGGTGACGTGTACACGGCATTCAGACGACAACAGAACCGGCTGAAAGCCTTCACGGTTTTGGTTACGTAACAGTTGAAGGCGTGTCCGAGGGAAGCTCGTGGGTAGGTCTTCCGTGGTAGAGTAGTGCACGTACGATACACTGGCTTTCTTAGTGGCTATTTTTCATGAATGAAAAGTAGCGTACTTTGCATATTGATCCACTGTCGGCTTGACCATTAAGAGCGTCTGTTTGCAACCACTGGAGAAAGAAAAAGTTAACATTTGAACGTCACGTTCGCGTATTTGACCTAAAAGCCGTCACACAGAAAACTCCAATCCCCGAGAATCGGCGATGACAAACTGTTCCCAGGATCATAGCAGGATCATAAGCAAGTCTTATTCACCGCTTCATGCTAAGAAAAAAAATATTTCCTTAGGCCTTAACCCTAAAAGAGCCGAGGGGATGTAATCCGCCTTCCCTCAACATTTTTTTCGCTATCCCCGCAGTGCACTTTTAGAAGGTTAGCAAAAATGGAACATCTGATTCTCGCGCAGCGCGCATTTTTGGGAGAAGGGTCAGCCCCAAACCGTAACTTTTTCCACTGCAGTGGCATGCTCAATGCTTGTGTACTGGCTTGCATGCAGTACGGATGACGAAAAGTGGCCATCAGCTTTTCTGCTATCAGAATAGTGGAAAAGCAGATTTTACGTTTTTGTAACATGCAATTTTTGACGTGTCTACTTTCCTGAAAGCAGAATGACCAAACAATTTTATTGTAAAGCATTTCTCCACTTTTCTGCTACTGGAAAAGTAGTTTTACTTTTCCTCTTTTTGATGGCGGCCGAGAAGTGGCCATCTGCTTTTTACCTGTAAAACAAGCAGGAAAGTGATTGAACATTTCGACGACAACCATGAATTCAACTTTTCTGCTTTTGTGATACCGGGAAAACAGATTTTACATAGGTGGCCGAAAAATGGCCATCTGCTTTTCTGTCCTCAATGGGCCAAAAGGGTCATGAACCGGTAGGTTACGACCATTTTGTTCTTGGGGAGTGAAGACGTATAGAAACCAATACTTAAAGCATGCTTTCTGCGGACCAAAATACAGTGTAAATACAGTTTTACAACTCTCATCCAATAGACAAACAAGCTTGCTTGGGCCAAGGAAAACATGTGAATTTTTTATCATAAAAGATAGGGTGGACTTAATTTTTGGTTTACACGTCTTCAATCCCCAAGAAAGGCCATAACCTGAGGTTCACGACCCGTTCACGGCCTTTGGAAGGCAGAAAAGCAAATGGCCACTTTTTGGCCGCCTATGTAAAACAGCTCCTCCGGTATGAAAAGAAGCAAGAAGTAGAATTCACGATCAGAATTCAAGTATAAAAATGCACAACCAAACAATATTGTTCTGCGTTTGGGGTGGCAGAAAAGGAGGAAAGTCGAAATTGCATGTTGCCAGAACATAAAATCTGTTTTTCTACCATTCTGATAGCAGAAAAGCAGCCAAGCAGCCAGAAAAAGTAGCCATTTACATGTACTTCAAATGGCCATAACAACATTATATGTCTTATTGAGCTCAAACTTCACATGATGAGTGTCTGTACATGCATGCCAAGTTTCAAAACATCGGGCTTGGCACAACCGACTTCTTTGGGGCGGAATTCGCCCCCTGCGGCTTTGAAAGGGTCAAAATAACCTTGATCTTTGAGGGTTTAAAGAATATTTATTACCCTCCAAAGCATAAAACAATGAGTTTGGGACTTTTTGTAGCGCTGTTTTGCAGCGCTTTTGTTCGTAGAGGAGCATCGTATAAAGTAGTTCGTGATGGCAAAACCCACAATTTTATTATGACATTGATACTTTTTTGTAATGATAAGGAGCAAGTTCATCTATTTTTAGATGATGTTGCCACCTCCCCAACAATTTTCAACCGCAGAACTTCCTACGTTTGCCTGATCGCCGTGATACCTGACCCTGTAAAAATGTTTCTGTAAATTTACAAGAAATCCTGCCAAAGACTGTGTGAGTGTAAAGAGGCAATCGGCAGATCATTTTGTACCTGGGTTAGTTTATGTATTTACAAAATTATTATTTTCCGACGAAAAAAATAGTGTCATATTTATGGAGGCATACATGTAGGTTGTGGGGAGAGTTTGCAACTTTGCACCCGCTGCCGACATGCGTACATGTATAGAGAATTTAACACAGCTCAGCGTTACGTGTATTTTTTTACTTGTATGTATACCTCGTAGGCAGTGATTACGGTTGCTCTTCATGATATTGAGCCCAACCAGTATAATTACATGTGCATCGATTTTTCTCTACTGTAGTCATGGTTGGTTGGTAACAAAATTAATGTCAGATGATATGTGGCTTCAAACAAAATGCTTTATTCACAAAACGTTAACCAGTCATCATAACAACGTAAAATACAAGATAAATAGCAAAACAAACTTCAAAGAAAACATTTTGTTTTTGCATTTGGGTCAACATACAAATTAATATTAATACATGTTACAGAGGAAAGTTGTACAGTTATAAAGCTTGTTGGCTGATTTCTGATGAAACAATTAGCACACCACTCTGGAGTCACAAAAAGTGTCTGCTATTAAGCGATATGTTTTACTAAAACGCTATTAGAGGAAAAAGTAGTTTTTATGAAGTGTGGATAATCAATCGCTACTGTCGAACCGTAATTCTACATTTATGAAAAACAAAAATCCTGTAGTTTGATCGAGGTATTATTGGAGCTAAAGACCATTTTGGATTCCTTTGGGAGTATAAAGGATGCATTTGAATCAGTTGCTTAGAGTTAGGTCTAGGTCCTTAGCCACTGGAAATACGCAAGCATGTGTGCTGTCAATAGTAATAGGCCCATAGGCCGTCCGCTTCGAGCAGGAACAAAAGAGGGCGTGTTTTGAAATAAAATTACCGGTCCTTTCGTACCACAGACATGTCGTTTATATGTCTGTGTTGGTACTCACGCTCCGCATAGCTAGGTGTGCAAGTTTATGCTCATTTGACGCGGAGTACACTGAGTACGCGCAACGATTTGTCTAGATTAGAGAGTTTCGGCAGAAGTCGCGCGTGCGCCCGTCCCCGTAAATTGACAGGTATACGTTCACGTACGAGGTGCGCCATAAAATTAGTTTCGGCGATCAGTACGCTAGTGGGAGAGTGATCAAGCATGATCTCAACTCCTCTTCGCATCTAAACGTGTCCGTGGCCGTCACAACGCGAAATTTGTGCGCATGAATTGATGACGTCGGCAGCGAAATCTCTACTTCACGTTCACGGAGCGCGCGGCGGGGTTTCTTTCTGCCGAAACTCTGTGGCCTTCGCGTGCACGCCGAACGCGTGCTAGAACCCGGTTGGAAACTTAGTACCATCTGTCTTTCTTTCGCCGGTGAGGGTGCACTTCAGCTCAGGGCGGATAGGACCACTGGTCTCTATACACGTCCACTGGATAGACAGCTCAGCAGTAAACTGCCTGTGTGTGAATTGAAGTGACCGCGCGGCCATCTCAGGATATTCGACACAATTGCCTCCAACTTCAGTCCGTTCACTAAGCGCATTCATGCATAGCGCTAAGGCCAGTGACTTGAAAAAAACCGTTGTTATTTATGTTTTGTGGTGGAATCTCCGTTGCCAGGAAAAATGCACCCTCTCTTGGTCCAGCTCGGAGCCCATAGGCTTTTACTTTGTAAGCGTTCACTGCCTGCCACTGTTGTGTGCCGGCTGAGTGCTTCCATTCTCATGCCTATGATGTCAACCAACGATACTCTGATAATCATTTTGCTCCATTTTCATACTTGATTACACTGAATCTGGTATGAGACTTTAAATAAATGTTAAGTAGTCGTTTGCCCCATGTAACATAGTTTGAAGCCCCCTCATCCCCATTAAAAAGAACCTTGCTGCACATATATAGTCCGGCTAGACTCAGTGTGAGACTCGGATTGATTGACGGGACCATATCGGTTTGGTGAGTCTCGTATAGAGTTTCGCCTATGAGGAATTGGCTGATGTTTGTTCTCAATAACTTGATCTGATTTTTACAGGAAACGTATGACTTGTACTTTTGGTACAATGTAAATAGACCAAATGATGTTCTGAAACTTCGGCCTAACAAAACTTGAAAGAGTTGTTGCCAAATGGTTGTCGATATAATAACGGATTCATTGCGTAATAATACCTCAAAACTTTATTGTGCGTATACCAACTTCCGTTGTTATAGTACGGGAAGGTGACAAACCCGCATGACTACTACCCGCAATAAAATCAATGAAAGGCTTAGACAGATGGCCAAAAACACTTGAACGCTTAACTTTCGCTGGTACCGTACAAAATGTACATGTATGTTGATGATGACAAATCAGGATGTCTTGTGTATGGTTTTTAAACTGCATTTTTAGTGTTAGCATCGATAGTAAAATCAAGGAAGGGTAGTTTTTAGAAGAAATTTGAGGCAATTTTGAATTAAAGAGAGTTTCCTTTAGGCCACATAAAAATAATCGCTGAGCTCCCTTTTTAACAAAAATCTTGGGCTAGGAGGGCGGTGTGTTTTATTGTTCAGTTCAACAAACTGTACATCTTTGCTGGATTGGAAAATTTCCTCAATGAAATGAGTTTTATTTATCTTCTTTAAAGGGTTTTACAAAGGCAAATCATTCATCACAAAAGGAGATAGGCCTGGGGTTGTACAGCCAAGTGAAACTAGGACGGTTTGTCAGAGAGGGTCACGGTACTGTAGCTCTGTGAAGTGGAATCAGTATCTGGTGGGAATGGGCCGTCGATATTGAGTGCTAATCCATCATGCAGCAGAGGTCGAGGCCGCATCCTAATTACACGCTGTGGCTGCTACCACATTGTACAAAGCTGCTGTGGTTGCCGCCTTAAGGCCTTGTAGGCTGCTCTATTTTCCACAGGTTTATGCACGCGGCCGCAACCAGCTGCAGCCAATAATTCGGATGCGGCTAACGCAACCACTATAGCTGTTTGATGAATCTCAACCTCGTTTCCATGGGCTCGATCTTGCCCCGCCGTGGAGTTGAGATTAGGTGAATCTGCACTCGTACTCGTACATGTGGATGTTTGGGAGCAATCGGCGATTTCCGGAAGTATCGTTTCTAAAGTGTGTAACAGAAGGTCGCTAAATTTGAATGTGGTATCGTCCAAAAGACCATTTTCCCGTTTATTTTCAAAAAGGAAAAAAATTCAAAAAATGGAGGCGGGTGTACTTGTATTTCTTAGGGGCGGGTGGGGATGATTACAACCTGTTTTTCGATGTGGCCTTATTAAAACCAGTTTCAGGCTTGAAAGAATGAAATATTTTAGTTATTACCGGTGTGATTTTTCGCTTGTAGGACGGGGAGGATATCCTTCACCATTAAGTCTATACACTGTATATTGTACTACAGTTGACTTGACGTATGTCTCATGCTAACCATCAGGCATGCAGTCTGTGTATGTTTGAAGAAGTAACTCTTGTCGGCTTGAAGTGTTTTATTGCTTTATAAGGAATACCAAGCTATAATATGTTTTATAGCATGACTGCCGTATTTTATGTCACTCATCAACACTTCAAGTATGCGTTTAGTGCTCTGAAAATACTCCTGGGCGTAGCTTTGCTGTCCTGGTTGAAGGAATGTTGTAGTTTTTATACTGTCACTCATAAGGGGGACCACTTTATATGACGAACTCGTTTCCTGAAGATATAGTTTTATAGATTAGGTATAATAAAATTATATACCAGAGCCTACTAGTACAGGAGATATATTTTCGGACCTCATCGTATGCGTCGTCTAAACGAATTGCCGGCCCGACACTCATGTCTAATATCCTCGACTTCCTAAATGTATATCGTATAGTGAACTCAATCCAAAACAAAACCGGAAGCATGCACTTCCGTTTTTTCCAAAAATATATATATTCATGTACATGTATATAGGAAAACGAACTTGAAGAAACATCTCAAAAACATCTTGAAAAATCTTTTGTTGGAAATGTACGCTTATGCTCCCCCCTTTTAAAAAATGTCTAGGCCTAATTTATTGCACTAGTGGGCTTTCGTTCACGATAATGGTGGGAATTTCAGGCACTAAAGGCTTTATCTGTCATTGTTGGTGATCGGGAGCTAAAGTGCCATGTCCGTGTTCGTTTTAATCTCCATATCTGTTGTTGATGCAAAGCAAAACTGGATATAGCCTTTCGAAATTTGAAACACGAAATTAAAGATCACAAGGTGATAGATATCGCCACAAGCTACCATACAACAGCTGTACACTGCATTAATTGAAACTGAAAACTGTTCGGATACCGTTGTTTACCCTAACAGCGCAAGTGTGTCGCTAAAACACATTTAATTGTGCTAGGGAGCATTTGGCACTTACACAGGTGTGCGCGTTTTTTCCCCCAAGTAGCAAACGGCACTGAAGATGGGGGAGGAAAGTAAACATAATTGGACTTGTTCTCCTGGTGCATACTAAATTCTTCTTCGTTGATTTTTAAATACAAAAAGAAAAACAGCTTGTTTTCCACTCCAGCAATCTACTTCGATTCACATTGAAATGTTTTCTCTCTTGTTTAAAACGTGAGCTTTTAAAACATGCGTACACTATCGGAAATATGCTTCACTTCAACGAAATGCATTTTTACAAATTGTCTTTTGGTTTGGCCTTGCCTAGTGACTTTTTTGGTTCAATGCATTAATGTACATGTACTAGACCGGATCAGCTATATAATGAAAAAAGGAGATTGGTTTGAAAACCGGTACAAACAAAAGTAATGCCATAAACGTCTTTGCTTTGACTGTTTGATCACTGTTTGAGTTTGCGACCCGCAAACACTTTTCTTTGTGAAAGGTAAACAATGAGTAAGGACACGCCTTTGGTTGGTCAACATTTTCGTGTTTAATATGGGTGTGAAGGCAGTAGGGCCTACTGAAGTGGTCGGGTTAATGAACGAATCCGCCGATTTGTCCTACGCATTTAGTGTCCATATGTGGTCACAAATTTGGAAAAATTGTAACCCAGTAAACCAGCCTAGGGTTTTCTAACTTCCTAAGGAATTACCCTCCTGCAGTGGCTGTCTGCGACAGGTACTTCAGAATCTATAGGTTCTTAAAGTTCTGCAGATAATGACTCGGATGAAACACAAAATTTAGACGTGTGGAAATTTTGTGAAAGAAATCAAAGGAAGGAAACATCGATATAGGCAAAATGGTTTGGGCGTGGTAGCTTCGCTTTTTTAGGAGGGGATAATTTGCCGATATGACGGCCTCCTTTCATTGTGACCATCGAATAAATGACAATATAGTTGTTGTGAACAGGGGATGAATATGCAAAGGGGAAACTATCATGCAGGCAAAAAGGTATCTCCCTTGATGCAAACACATTTAGGCCTATGCAAGTTTCTATTACATGTATCATTCATTACCCCAATCATCGAACCGCCCTTGAGCTTCAGCCACAGTCCATGAAAATAATAAAATTAGTTTTCATGCTGTCTTGTTTGTTTCCCGGTAGATCTATCGTGATTTTTTATATTACCTGCAACTTATAAGATATGGGTTGACATTAGCCTGAAAAAAAATTAGAAGTAGTTTATAAAATTCGGAGGTTGGGCTCATGGTTTCAGAAAACTGAAGTTAATTACATTGTTCTTTTGACTGTTGGGCTGTCGTGCAGGCTGCATGTTTTTTTATAGGTTTTGTAACGATATTCTGTAACCTGCACTTTTGCATATCTAGGCGTCTTTCCAATCTTCCCGTGGGACACTGAAGGGGTACTTCTTAGCCGGAAAGAGCATGGTATGGTGGCCTATAGGAGCATCCTTGTTTGCCAGCAACATCGGCAGTGGACATTTCATCGGCCTGGCAGGTACGGGGGCCGCGTCTGGACTTGCTGTAGGCTCCTTTGAATTTAACGTAAGTCAGTAGTTCATTTAAAACGCTCTCCGTGTTTTCAAATAATCATGTTTTAAATCATTAAATCTTGCTATATACAACATTATATCATCTCACATTAAACTAGCTGTCTAAATTCTGAAGCACCTATATACGTTATTACTTCGTATATTTTTGTCGTTACCGATTTGAATGATTTCTGTGATTTTGAAAGGCGGACCTTTCTTCAATAATTTTAATCAACAGGCCATGTTTATTTTGCTGCTCCTGGGCTGGATATTTGTGCCTGTTTACATGTCCTCTGGGGTACGTATGCGATCTTTAAAGTTTTCTTATCAAATCATCTGTCATATTTGTAAAACATAATTTGTCAAGTGTTTTCTGACAGTTGCAATTTCAATGCAATTTCAAATTAATTCAGGTCTAAGTATACCTTTGATCCCCACTTAACTTAATTTTTTTATTTTGTCATTTCAAAAGAAGTGGTGGTATGGTAGTATAGGATTGGTGAACAAATTACGCATTTTCTAATGTTGGATGTATTGAACAGCGTTGAAACATCTTCTTATGTGTACTGACAATCATAATAACTGTTGGCGCTGTCTGTAATCGAGTTTTGTTGATGTCAGGAAAAATGTCAGGAAAAGAAGGTGGGTTGCAAAAAAGTCATTCCAATTTAACAGAAGTTCAAAGTCGACAGTAGCTTACCGTGTTGCAGATTTAAAGGGCGCATAACATTACAATCTCCTAAATGCAAAAAGGGTTCAAATTATCTTCCACTTAACTGCAAGAAAGCCTTCTGTCTACATAAATAATTTGGCTCTTTAAGTGAGATTAGGTAGGAGCATGGTAGGAATACTCGTGAAAACCAACTGAGCGAGGTGAACTTTGATCACAATATTCAATAAGAGGATTGCCTCAAGGTTTACAAAGTATACATGTACGTGGCGTCGCATGGTTGAGTTTCAAAGCCAAACAGGTTCGAAGAAACACTGAGAATAATGATAAGTGTGAAATGATTGACAATAGAACTGATTATAATTTTTTTACGTGTGAACTGTGACTTTTAGTAATTTTTCATTCTGCGTCACACACCGAAAGCCCCCTTATACAGATGCTAGTGAATATGATTACAATGCAGATGGTATAGGCCCTTGGTTTTGGGGATGATCGAGAATTGTTTCGCCATTTCGGGGAGTCAGGTTGCCGTAGTGGTTCTTTCCTTGCCTTCCACCTCTGCGGTCCGGGTTCGAATCCCGGCCCGGTACACATGTTGATTGGATTTTGAGTCCTTACCTGATTCCGTGTGTTTTAATCAGAATATTCCTTTGGGGTTTTCCTCCCAGCTCTAAAACTGTAACTGCTTCGCACTGTCTCCTCTCTACAGATTGCTTCAGGCTTGCGAGCTACAGTGCCAAGGGTGCTTTTAAGGAATCCTTGGTGTCATTACCAGAAATATACAATAATAAATATTTAATAATAATAATAATTTTTAGGGGTCCCTTTGCCCATATTGTGTTAGATTTGAAGCCTTTTCCCCATAATTTCTTGCACAATATGATGAATATGAAGTTGGTCGTCTTAATTCCATTTTGTAAAGTAAGATTGACATGTAAAATTGCAACTACCATTTAATTTCAGGTCTTTACCATGCCTGAATATCTACGAAAACGTTTCGGCGGGCAGCGTGTTCGTGTATACCTCGCCTGCCTAGCTCTGCTTCTCTCGGTATTGACCAAAATATCGGTGAGTGAGGGTCATCGTGGAATTAGATATGCGACTTCTAATCATATTTTCTTAACAGTATTCATGCCGTACATTATTGAGGCCTCGAAGAAACCTCTCTGAGATTAGGCACATCAGACACGTTTAATGAATTTCAGCTTATAAATGGAGTTTTTAAAGACCAATTTAAATCAAAATGTCACATGAATATTTAAATTTTCTTACTTTAATATCCGATTAGATTGATTTCATTTCAGCATTGGTATTTTTTTTGATGAATTAATCACACGTGTCAAGATAATGGAGTGTCACCAAATCTCTGTTTCTCTGTTTTCCCGATCGAACTCTGGGTGTGATATGGTTTTTATTTTGTTTCGACCTGTTATCTTTGATCGTCTCTCCGCTTGTTGACAGGTTGATATGTATGCAGGGGCTCTGTTTATTCAGGAATCTCTACAGTGGAATTTGTACGTTGCCATCGTGTCGCTTCTGGCTATTACAGCTCTCTACACTGTCGCTGGTAAAAGAATGATCATAACATCTTGTTTGCATATGCATGTAGATGAAGAGTACAATCCGTTGAATTGTCACCTTTTGTACGTGTGAAATCCTTACAAAATTTACATGTGGACTTTGTAGCATTTCCCAGTACTGTAAGAATTCAAGGGTGATATTGGAACAATTTCAGCACTGGCAATTACATGAAGGTGTTTTAAAAGCGCTCTGCCAGAATTGAACAAGTTAAGCAAATTTGTGTATACCTAGCAAGAAATGAAACCGGGGGTTCCCCCTAACATGTCNTGTTTGAATGTCTCATCAAAAGACTCAGTGAACATGCACGTCGCCAGATGGAAAAACAATGGAAAAATAAAAAGACGAAACGGGACGAAAATCACCAATTTGCTTGGGGGAAAATATCGAAATTACCCCTGCCACTGTGTCAATGGTTTATCAGTTCATTGCTGAGTGCTTTGCTCACGGAGGCGCCCGTGCTACCCGGTCCCCCTGAATAGAAAAGTCTTGGGGACGCCCATGCCATGACTAATTAATTATTAATTAATAATATAGTTAAAAAAACTGGAGGAAAATACAATTGGCCGTAGTGTACAATCCGACGCTTTACTAATATTGTATATTTGGACTTTTACCGAATACATGTGCAATCGACTCCCACATCGTGGTTCATAGCGTATTCCACAACTCGCTTTCCTCCAAGCATAGGCGCAGTTCCCAATTCTTGGTTTGATATGCTGCAACTAGAGAATTGTTTAATCCCGTACCGTGGGGGGTAGTGTGGGGGGCAATGTTATGGCGACATTAGTTGTCAGAGTTTGAAGGAACCAGGAAATGGAAAATTTTTTATACATTTTACTGAAAACCCTTGAAATTGCATCTTTGGGTTTCAATTAACCTGATTTTAAATTTTTGTTTTGCAATTGTAAGTTGTAACCCATATTTTGATGCTTTTTGGTCATCCAAGGCACTGAATCTCAATGCTGCACTGATTTGTGCACATAACATTTTTTAACCACTGCTATGGCAGATTTCATTTTCGTATTGCTCTGTAAGTATATGGCAATAATCCAGCAGAAATCCTTTTCCCAGAAATGTTCCCAGATAGCAAATTTGGGGTTCGCAATTTTAACATGAAAACGTCCAACCTGACATGTATTCCTGGATTTACATCAAAGCAAAAGCGCCCTCACTTGCCAAGAAATACTTGGTCAGTTTTTAATGTTTGAAAAGTGTACCGTTCAGTTCACATAACTCCAAAAAGATGTCAAACGGTCTTCATACATGGAAGAAGAGTACAGAGATACTCAAAAAGTGATTCTAAGAAAAATTTTTCCTTCAAACAATTTCCAACCCGAAGCCAAGCAGGAGATAAACTGATGTGTCACAATAGTAGCATAAGCTTGTGCTAGAAATTGGTGGGAATGCATGGAGGGATTGGGGAAGGGTTGGGGATAACTTTCTGTGGACATTTGAGCGGGGGGGGGGTGTTGACACCGTATGACACCATATGGGGGCCTGTTCATGATGCAGATTTACATCCGTAATATGTATTACATTAATTTTTGCAAATATTACATTAGCACCAAGTAGTTATTTATTTACTTATTAATAAATGTATTTTATTTATTGTTATGCCCTTTTGAGTGCTGATGAATACATTTTGGTTCTTGGCAGACCTTAATTTTTTTTCTCACGACGAAAAAGTGGGGTATGATTAAATAGCCCATTCCCCTGGTCAAAAAATGCGGGGTGGATTTACGCCCATGGTCACTTGTTAATTCCACACTGGGGTATGGTAAACACTTCTGGCAGAATTTATCTGTTTTGATTGGGTTTTATGCAGGATGCTTTAAATCATCGGATTCTCATAACTGGTGCCCTGTTCATATTCCTCCTCCTATTCTATCAGTAAATAGCCGTCAAATCCCGCCAAAAGCGAGGTCTGTCTCGCTTGTATTAATTTAGGCGATGTGGTTTGATTATTAGCGATTTGAATGGAGGACAAAGTTTGTAACTTGACTATTCATAGCGACCTTTGATTTCTTCACTTGTCACTGCCTTGTATTGACGATTCGACTTGAGTCCTTGCCTTTCAAATAATAATAAATTAAAACTTGATCATCGGGTAATACTTTTTTGCCAGTAATAAAAGGAAATGAAGTCTAATTCATGGCCACCCAAAGAAACATTATAAAAGAATTTTGTATGGTAGGGTATAAGACATCTGGAACTGGCGTTGTTTTCGTGACTTACAATCGAAAACGTTACTTGAAAAGGTTACTCGACTCCAAGGACAAAGTATTTATTCCTTTTGACCATGGTAACGGATTTCATTTACGTTTGTTGGACGTTGGAGTCTGATTTCTCATGCATTGATTTTTTCCATTCAGGTGGTTTATCCGCTGTTATTTACACGGACGCATTGCAGACTTTTGTCATGGTCGTTGGTGCCTTCGTTCTCATGATTCTGAGTGAGTTCATAAAGATAATTCTCTTCTTCTTGAGGAAAAAACCTGCAAGGGCTACATACAAAACAATAAAATCTTGTACTTAAAGATTTTTCTCAGTGAAAGAAATTTGGGCACTAGGCCTATGTAGCAATGGTACCATCACACTTGCCTTGCATATGATGCGTTTTGATATACAGGTGGGGACAACAAATTTCAAGCTCCTCAGCAAAGTACATAATTATAAACAAACTATGACGTCGTTATAACGGCCCTCTGTTCTTCCTTGGTTGGAATACAGCTCGTTTAAAAATGCGTATTTCTTGTCTTTCTTCATAAGGCTTCCAACGGGTGTCTTGGGATGAGCTACATATCAGATACCCTCAAGCTATCCCGAATACTACCTTGGCTAATCCTAACACCACTTGCGGCTTTCCACGAGAAGATGCGTTTCATATCTTCAGAGACCCGATAAACTCAGATCTGCCTTGGCCAGGAATGATCTTTGGTATTACCATCTCATCTATCTGGTACTGGTGTACCGATCAGGTATACTTTGCACAGTCACTGATATTTCAACCAAAACACAAATAATCTTCCCAATATGACTTATTTGTGATGTTTTCTAAATGTCACCGATCTGCAACCCTGCGTTATCCTATATCGAATCTCTTCAAAATAACAGTTCCTTAGAATTTGCATAGGTTTATTCGCTGAAAATGATATCTGCCAAAATGACAAATGCATGGAATATTGTCCTTGTTTTACAGGTGATTGTTCAGCGTGCACTGGCTGCAAAGTCTATTTCCCACGCTAAGGGGGGCACCATTTTTGCTGGTTTTTTGAAAACTCTGCCGATGTTCCTTATTGTTCTACCTGGCATGATAAGCCGTGTACTCTTTCCCAATGAGGTAGCATGTGCCACTAAGGAGACTTGCCTAGAGGTATGCGGCAGCGAGGTCGGATGCTCCAATACAGCATTCCCCAGACTTGTCTTGGACGTTATGCCGCAAGGTATGCAATTATAGTCGATAGATTTTTCCGTCTTGGAAATGTGTTCCTTCCTCCATTGTGTACAGTCATATTATGAGCACCGTGTGCATTCATGGCTTAGTGCTAAGGGAATGATCATAAGAAGCCAGGGTGGAAGTTGAAGCACGACTTCCTTTCAACTACTTACTCTGGCTTTTTAATCCCCACCTGTACACAGAGTGTTCTGGGTCAGAATTTGGCCGGTTGAAATTTGGTGAAGCAGTATATCAGTTATGAACCAGTTAAAAATTAATAAGTATATATATACATAAATACTTCACGAATCGTTATATTCCAGACCCCCCTTGCTTGTAGGGAGCTTAGTGTAAGAGTGACTGTTACTAACGTGCATCACACTTTCACTGACAACTTTGCCACTTGCTTAAGTCAGTATCCTCAGGCAAGTTAGAGCGACGACCATAGTTAACCATACTTTGACAAGCGTCACACGAACGATGGATGTTTTGACTATCCAGTCGACCAATTTACAGCCAGGCCCTGGGCCTTGGTCGCTAGTTATCAATATTCAATTTCATGAATTAGTATAGAGGGAATTTTGCATACCGGTATGTAATACTTGTCTACAAGATGTCATTCACTATGAATGTCGCGAAAGTTAAGAATATAAGCAACTATGACAGAATATTTTCAGTTTCGGTCGTTCGCGTATGACTGCACTGCACATGATTAAAAGCAACTGACTGGCGGTCGAACTATATTAGTGCCACAACTTGTCCCTGGTGAAACAAAAAGCGAAAAAAAAATCACAAATATGTTTGAGGTATGACGCCTTTTGAGAACTTTCGACTTCAGAACTCCTCGTACTAATGCTTGTTCTGCACATCCATAAACAGGTGCACGTGGCTTGATGCTGGCTGTTATGCTGAGCGCCCTCATGAGTTCACTTACGTCTATTTTCAACAGCAGCAGTACAATTTTTACAATAGACATCTGGCGGCGAATAAGACCACGTGCCAGTGAAACAGAACTAATGATCTGTGGACGGTGAGTATTAAAAACTTTTCCCTCAAATATATATACCTCAAACCCTCAGTTTTGCATTTTGACCTTTCTTTTAAGAATTACGTTTAAATCTTCGTTGCTTTTCCTTCAATAGTCAAGATTTCCCCAATTTTCTTCTCCTGTATCTGCAGCATCTCCTCTACCCTCTTCCCTTTCTTCCATTACTGATTTATCTGTCACTGATTTACTATCGTCAACTTTGTTCTTGTTACAGTGTCTTTATTCTTGTGATGGTCGGAATCAGCGTTCTTTGGATTCCTATAATCCAAGCTGCACAGGGAGGTCGCCTTTTTGACTACATACAATCTATTACAAGCTACTTGTCACCTCCCATCTGTGCTGTGTTCATCCTTGCAGTTGCCTGGTCTAGAATAAATGAAAAGGTACGTGTAGGCTTCAATCGTCTTGAAAACACATGTGCATGCACAGTTTATACATGTACGTCCTATTCTGGACTTTTATATTGTTCACTTCTAATAGTAGTTGAAACTTTATTCAGAATGCATCATGCCATTTTCTTTCACCCAAACTTGGAAAATGAGGTATCCACAGAGAGTGTGAAAGACTTGTCAATCATGTATTTATTAAGTCTGGTTTTGAGCCTTTTCCAAACAGAAATGAGAATGTGCACCAAATAATTGGATAATAATAATTGAATAAAGGATGAATTAAGGTTAAAGTTAAGTTTTTCGTTTTATGCTGAATGTATGGAATTTCAAGTAGTTCAGCCAATACTTTCTTTTTCATTAGTGTGATAAGTTTGTGCATTTCATGATTATTGTTTCGCAAAGAAATTAAAGTATTAATAGTTTTTGTGTATGGTGAGCACAGTCTTTCATTACGACGTGTCTTATCATCGTGGGAAGTTTTCAACAATGATGAGCAAGCAGGACATATGACGTCAATCAGCATCATCTGCATACTTTTCTTGTTTTAGGGGGCATTTGCTGCACTGATGGTTGGGCTTGTTGTTGGCATGGTTCGTATGGTGCTTGACTTTGTCTATTCGGCTCCCAGCTGTGGCGAGGAAGACACCAGGCCAGGAATTGTGGCAGATGTCCACTATCTATATTTTGGGATAATTTTATTCGGCATTTCCTTCATTGTGACCATCGTTGTTAGTTTGCTCACCAAACCTATCCCAGAGAAATATGTAAGTTCAACATTTTATTTAACAAATTGGCCATTTTTATTTGATAATGATTTAACAAGTGTGTGTTGCAGAATTCAAGTTTTACAATCATATGGCTTCCCTTGTATGAAGGAACCTTCAGTTGCCCATATGGTGCACCTTAATATAAAGAAGCTCAGTAAAATTATTTGTTAATTCCCTTTTAGCTGGTTCGACTGACTTGGTTGACTCGCCACAGTAATCTAGAAAGAGTTGACCTAGCAATCTCGGACATAAAACTTCAGAATAAGGAAGAGAACACACCTATGCGTGGCGAGGATGAGGAGGAGGGATATAACAAGGGTGAGTTGAGGATAGAAAAAAGGGTATTACATCTGACTAGTCCTGAACTTTTAGGGAAATCTGTGGTGGAATTTTTGTCTCCTTAATCTTTGTGCCCTTAATCCTTAATTTTAAGTGCCTGAAATGGTAGCACATAGAATACGAATAGGAATGTAGCTATCTTGAATTCAGTGTTGTAACTTCTGGGTAGTGAGGTATTGAGACCTGACCTTGTGTACAACTTAAAAAAACCTTTTAGTGAAAGAGGTTTTCGCGTACACACTATGTGCAATTAATCACTTCTAGAAGTGTGGTGGTTCCCCACTATGTGCAATCATTCACTTATAGAAGTGTGGTGGTTCCCCACTATGTGCAATAATTCACTTCTAGATGTGTGGTGGTTTCCCCACTATGTGCAATCATTCACTTTTAGAAGTGTGGTGGTTCCCCGCTATGTGCAATCAATCAGGCGTAACCTACATCATGCAAAGTTTCAAATCTTACTTAAAAACTGTTGTAGAACTACTGCTATTTTAAGCTTTTGAATTCCGTAATAACGCGAGTCAGCAAAAATTGCCCAGCAGGAAGTTATCAGTGTGGACATATTGTGATTTAAAAAAGAGTATTGTACAAAGCATGTAAGAAGCAAATCAACTGCAATAACATACGTATTTATTCATATTTCTTTCCAGTGTTTGATACATGTATGTACTTGGTTGAGATCTTGCTCACGGTTTTGGTCAAGCACAGTTTGGTCTTGGATAGGCCCACAAAACTCTCGGTCTCAAAAGGGCTTTTCTCATCCTCAGATTCCTGTACCTCAATAGGGGTGTAGGTTTTGGTCTAGGATGGAATGGTAACAATTCTTAATTAACAGTATCTTTCCGAATCATTATTGAATTTGTCTAGCTGCTTGTAAGGATGTCAAAATTGCGACATTCGTGATATCGCTGTGGTTGTCTCCAGTAATGAATAAGACAGGATTTTAGTTGATTCTTTGTAAAATGGAATTGCAAACTAAGTTTGTCACTTTTGATCATGTTCTTTATTGTACTAAACATGGATTTTATTGAAAAAAACTCCGTGATATATTCCCAACCAATGTCATTTTAATTTATTTTTTTCTAAAGAGACTGAGTGCTAAAATTCAGAGCTTGTAGCCCAGAAGGTTTATGGCACAACACCTAATGGATTTCGCGAATGTATAACAATTCATCCCCTCAATTTTAATCTAAGATATTTCACTTGTCAAGTCTGAATCCAACTATTCTTTTATATTAACAGAAGAGTCGAAACCTCCGATTGGGCGACGTGTGGTTGATTGGTTGTGCGGCACAGGAAAACAAGACAAAAGTGATGGTCTGACAGAGGAGCAGAGGAAAGAATTGATGAAGAAGATGACCGACATTAAGGAGACACGTAAGGAGACTATAATACTTAATATCGCTGCTATATTACTCATGTGCTGTAGTATCTTTTTCTGGGCCTTCTTCGGCTGAGAATCGGTTTGAATTGATGGAAATAACTTTTCACACATACGGTAACAGACTCGCTGACTTGACCCATTCAAGTCAAATTGTTAAATGTAAATCATACTACTATTTTATTTGATTTTAGTTGGGTAATCATATAACGTGATTGTATCAATTTGTTAGTGGCGGTATTGAAAGGTTAGGGTTAAGGTTTTGTAGGATTTCACTTTTATGTAAGTGTGTTATATTTTAATTATTGTCTGGACAAACAGTGTTCAGTTAAGTTTACAAATGAAAGTAAAACATTTTTAGTGTCACATTTCTGTTTTCGTTGGGCAAGGGGTTACACTAAATTGAAACAGAACCATTGAGAAAGTACCCAATGAGGGGATTAAGAGAATATGAGACAAATAGGTGTGCTCATTAGTTGTCTGCAGGGGTTTTGCTAGATTGTGTTTTATATCAATTGCAAATTGAATACGTTACCAATTTAAGAATGCTCTGTATTGTAGAGAAATAGGGAAAGGGTGGGCCTATTTTGACGACATTATCACATTACAAATATCATAAACCCAGGACCGGTAAATATTCTGATTTGTGTTTTGGCGTAACGCCTTGTGATGATATAGTGTAATAGCCTAGTTATGATTGGCTCTTTACAAAATTGAAAACAGGGAAATCTGCCTAAAATGCGCAGTCGAGTCAGCTTTGCTAAATTGAATGACGGTTGTGCGTCACGAAAATGAACGACGGTATCCTAAATTGAGCACACTGCTAGAGGAATCCGAATGACTCAAAATGAAATTGAAGGCCTGAATTCTGAATTTGAAACAGTAGAAACTTGGGTGGAAATGGCTTCAATTAGAACGCTTGAAACTGAAAATAGTTGCTATATTGTTATCACAGACAAAGGTGTTTAAATTTTGTATCATAAATATAAATTATCTATGGTATCTACAATGCAGTTAACAACTTATTGCTTCAAGTTGTCTACGTTACATTATTTACTTCAACTTGAATAAAACAGTGAAGGAAAAGAATAGTGGAAAATACACTCAGATGAGAACTTAATAGCGCCTATTAAATCACAGTTCCTGATTCTAGATGTGGCGCTTTGACCACTTTTATCCCAAAGGATCTACGGGGTTAATGATAGCTTGTGAATCGATGTACATGTACAATACACTGTGACTTGAAGACTATTACGCTTACCTGTCATATGGTACAAAAGTGCAGAAACGAATTTGTGTCATTGTGTACCTTTACCTTAGAACTGGCTTTCCACTTAGTTATTATTGGTAAAAAACTTAACACTTCAAGGACTGACATTGTAATATAGCTTAGCGTATGAACCTGAGGGTTTCGTCAAGTTTCTTCGCATTGCTTAAGCTAGCAACTGTGATTATATTATTTATGTTTAGTTGCATTGTGATGATTTAGTCTATTTTTTTTGGCTTTTTGCCAACGGCTTTCTGAAATTGAATCTTAATGATGATTTTGATTTCTCTGCATAAATGAATATAAACATTGTAAAATATATATGTTGAAAATTACTTGGATGTATACAGTCTAACAATGAATTGTTTCTATCATGGCCTTGAAGTTAGCGTTGTAGTGGACAATTACCACTTAGAAACAACTTTTCAAGGTGGTTGGGGAAAATGTATCTTTTATTGAAGGAGTAAACTATACTTTCAATCGAGTGACTTCCTTGCTGGTTTTTGTTTGTTTTTCACAGCCTCACACTAATATTCTGCATGTACGTGCCTTAGCTGAAGTGTGGGTTATACCTTAATTTTCAGCGGTTTTAATGATGTACATGTACTTGCACATATGATGCATATAAATGATATTTCAAATTAACCCTAAAAAGACAAGATTCAGCCAAATCGTTCACTGTACATTTTCAAAGTATCAGACCCTGGCAACACTTTATTTTGAAGAACAACTCGGAGCATAAGTTGTTCTTTTAGCTCAAGACTGTGCTGATAACAACTTGCGTTGTCACACCTGCAACCGTCTTTCTCAGTTGAGGATTTATTGGCACATATTTGAAGGTGAGCCTACACAATAACTTTTGAGTAAATCAAAATCCCGTATTGCATATAGCATATAAACAGCAAGATAAAGCTGTTTGGCTCACGATTTTTTTTGGGGGGGGGCACATTCAGCGAATTAAAATGGTCTCACGTTGCGTCCCGGGGTACATGCTTATATTTTGTCGCGTTTGAAAGTAATCCTCTAAAAGACGCTTGGAAATTCCAGTCGTTTATTACATCATTTGACACTCTTCTTCTGACTTTTTTGTTGGATGAATCATTTATTTCACATGTACAAATTTTTAGTTTTAGCTTTTCCTTTATTTATATTTGATAATCGTAATGCCAACTAAAGGACTTGACTCTGGTTACTCTCGTGTTGCACATGTGCCGTCCGGTCGAAGCGTTTATCGCAGTAGGGTTTCTACTTCGGTTGAAAAATGCGACCCCCAACCAAACACACTTGATCACACTAGGTCACACTTGATCCAAAAATGACAAATTTGTCCCAATTTGGTTTTCTTTCATTATACTCTAGACGATACCTAGGCAAATGGCTCGTTGTAAGGCCTTTATTAATCTGTTTTTTGTTGCAACGAGAGTTATCAACGAAGCCCAGCGCATTTAGTGACCACCTGATAACAAACTGGAATATTCCGCATCCGTTTTCACCATGCGCTATCACGTCTCTGCTACCCTTTCCGGCTGTTGGACCTGACGGCTGACCTGCCTCTAATTTTTTTTTAGGATTGTTAGTGTTTTGGCGCCAGAGCTGTACTGGAATAGAGAGGGAGATGTAGATAGTTACAGATTTTGGAACCAAATCGGTTCTCAACGTTTACTGTTGACAGTGTGGCTGTATACATATTTCAGCAATGTACATGTACGCTTACACGGCTCTGCAGTGGTGCAGCTACCCCGCCCTCCAGGTAGCTCGACCGATCGAACGGTCGATGTTCATGATATTGACGTACATCTGTAATACGTATTCAGAATGGCATATTTATTGCTTTTTAAAAATTGTGTTATCGTTTTTGAGTGATATTGAATACATTTTAGTTCTTGGAAATCTGAAAAATTCTTCACAGTTCGTTTTGTTTTTTTTGGTCACCACAAAAGAGTGGGTGTGTGCATGTACTCGTGAAGGGTGCTCGGAGGGAGGTCGGATTGCAAATCGAGGACGTCCTCAGTTTGCATTACAGTGACATTTCGGGTCACAGTGAGCATTCAAGTTCTGACAGTCAGCAAAATCTCAACGCTTTTGGAAGCAGTCCTCGGTGTACGCCCTCTCTAGCTCTCGACCTATGTTAGCCCTGGGGTTGCCCTACACCAAATACGCGCCCATAGAAAACAACGCAAAATTAGATCGAAATAGCGCCGCCCGTTTACTCTAGTGAAGAGGTTGGCCTCCGTTATTCACCAGAAATTCAAGATTATGGCCAGAAGATCACTTTTCGTTTCAATTTATGAGGGTTAGCGACGAAATGTTTTTTTTTATTCGCCTTTCCCCGAAGATACCCGCACAATAGTTGTAGTAAAACTATGCGCTCAGCTCTGAACGTAGCCGCCCGCCTCTATCCAAAATAGGCCCACAATCTGGGGCTTTTTGTGAAAAAAATATACCCCGAACTGGAAGCTGTCCATAATTCGAGATTTTTAGAAATATTTCTATGATCCCTCCTGATTATGACATATCTTATTGGAAACCCCGGTGAGATTACAAAATATTAATGACCTCGCGCGCAGAAATACAACCATTTCGTGGAATGCATGTTGTTTTCTGTACACCATTGGTCTTACGTGTTAAGTGTGGCTTGGGCTTCAGTAGCCGCACCCCGCAGTGCTGATTCAGCGATAATTGCCATGTCGTCGACATACTTCCAACACTGGGGTCCTACAGAGGCGAGAGCATCATTAATATTTAAGAACAAGAAAGAGCACTGGCCCCATGTTCCCTGAGGAACTCTCGCTGTAACTGGGGACCAATCGGACAAGCAACCACGATATTGCACACACTGGGTGCGGCCAGTGACGGAGGAAATCAGCAATCCCAGGAATCAGCCAACCACGTAAATTGGGAAGTTTTGATATCACAACTGAATTGTCTACCCTGTCAAATGCTTTGGAAAAATCGGTAGTAATTAGAGTTGAAACAAAGGTTGGTTTATCAGCATATTTAGCAACCACCTGACCACACAGCAGGATCCGTCACACTCCAG
>NW_019091653.1:0-17409 GCF_001949145.1 Acanthaster planci
GAAGTGTTGACAAATGGAGAAAGGGGAAAAAATAGCAAGCAGTCCAAAAGGAACTCCCGCCTCCTTTTAGGGTTCTTTCCCTAAGTAAAGAAAACATGAATATGCAACTTACTTCATTTAAGGGAGTTACATGTCCCCTTTCAGATGGCACCAAGACTGCCAGATTTGGAGAATTCGGAGGTCTTTTATCATCCAACATATGCAGACATGTTGGGCGGGAAATTGACGGCTGAAGTGTTGACAAATGGAGAAAGGCAAAAAAAATTGCAAGCAGTCCAACATGAACTCCCGCCTCCTTTTAGCTTTTTTCTCACTAAGCAAAGCCAATATGAATATGAAACTTACATCATTAAAGAGAGTTACCTATCACCTTTCAGAGGGCACCAAGACTGCCAGATTTGGAGAATTCGGAGGTCTTTTATGATCCAATATCTGCAGACATGTTGGGCGGGAAATAGACGGCAGAAGTATTGACAAATGGAGAAAGGCGAAAAAATAGCAAGCAGTCCAACAGGAACTCCCGCCTCCTTTTAGGGTTCTTTCCCTTAGTAAAGCAAATATGATTTTGAAACTTACTTCGATGGATAGAGTCACATGTCCCTTCATAATGAAACGACGTTTGAATCGTTTGGACAATTTTCAGGTCATTTGTGATCCAATATATGCACACATGTTTCGGCCGCAACAGGACCTGTAAAAGGTTGATAAATGATGATTAGCGTAAAAAGGGAAAGCAGTACAACAGGAACTCCTGCCTGCTTTCTTTAAAAAAATTCATTAATTTAAGCCAATATGAATATGAAACTTACATCATTGAAGAGAGTTACATGTCCCCTTTTAGATGGCACCAAGACTGCCAGATTTGGACAATTTTGAGGTATTTTATGATCCAATATATGCAGACATGTTGGGCGGGAAATAGAGGGCTAAAGTGTTGACAAATGGAAAAAGGCAAAAAAAATTGCAAGCAGTCCAACAGAAACCCCTGCCTCCTGGTACGGTACTTTCCCTAAGTAAAGAAAATATGATTTTGAAATTTACTTCATTTGACAGAGTCACATGTCCCCTTCATAATGAAACGATGTTTGAGTCATTTGGACAATTTTCAGATCATTTGTGATCCAATATATACACACGTTTCGGCCGCAACAGGACCTGTGAAAGGTTGATAAAGGATAATTAGCGTAAAAGAGGACGCAGAAGTACAAGAATTGTCGCTTTCTTTAAAAGAATATTTCCCGTAGTGAAGCCAGTATGAGTATGAAACTTACATCATTGAAGTAAGTTACATGTTCCCTCTCAGACGGCACCTAGACTGCCAGATATTTCCCGTAGTAAAGCCAGTATGAATATGAAACTTACATCATTGAAGTGAGTTACATGTTCCCTCTCAGACGGCACCTAGACTGCCGGATTTGGACAATATTTAGGTCTTTTATGATCCAATATATGCAGATATGTTGGGCGGGAAATGGACGGCTGAAGTGTTAACAAATTGAGAAAGGGGAAAAAATCGCAAGCAGTCCAGCAAGAACTCCCACCTCCTTTTACGGTTCATTCCCTCAGTAAAGCAAATATGAATATGAAACTTACACAAATTTACTTCATTTGATAGAGTCACCTGTTCCCTTCTTAATGAAACGCTGTTTTAATCATTTAGAGAATTTTCAGGTCTTTTATGATCCAATATATGCAGACATGTTGCGCGGGAAATAGACGTCTGAAGTGTCGACAAATGGAGAAAGGCGAAAAAATAGCAAGCAGTCCAACAGGAACTCCCGCGTCCTTTTAGGGTTATTTCCCTCAGTAAAGCAAATTTGAAAGATGCCACCGAGGTTTCTAGGTTTGAACAATTCTCCGTTCATTTATAATCCAATATATGCAGACATTTTGGGGCGGGAACAGAACCGGTAAAGGGTGTTTGAGTGTACTAATGCCGGGCCAGAATTGTCGCCTTCTTTGACGTACATGTATTCCTAACCAAGCAAATATGAATATGAAACTTATATCTTAGGATTGATTAGCATGTGGCTTTTGATATGCCACCAAGATTGCCAGATTTGAACATTTTTCAGGTATTTTATAATCCAATATATGCAAACATTTTGGGGCACGAACAAAACCGGTAATGGATGGATGAATGTAGAAATGCCGGTCAAGAATTTTCGCTTTCTTTGACGATGATATCCCTAAGTAAATCAAATATGGATTTGAAACTTATATCATGGGATTGAGTAACATGTGCACTTTCAGATGCCACCAATATTACCAGATTTGAACAATTTTAAGATCTTCTATAATCCAATATATGCAGACATTTTGGGGCGGGAACAGAACCGGTAAACGGTGTTTGAGTGTACTAATGCCGGGCCAGAATTGTCGCATTCTTTGACGTATGTACCCCTAATTAAAGCAAATGTGGATTTGAAACTTATATCATTGGATTAAGCAAGATGTGCC
This sequence comes from Acanthaster planci, assembly GCF_001949145.1. Next base: position 2,461 of record NW_019091653.1, read on the forward strand.
CTTTCAGATGCCACCAAGACTGCCTGATTGGAACAATTTTCAGGTATTTTATAATCGAATATATGCAGACATTTTGGGACTGGGAAATTTCCTGTTCAACATAAAGAAATATAGGGTGTTGTCAAAATAGCAAGCACACTTCCAAAAACTCTTCCTTTCTTTTGCGGATATTTCTCTAACTAAAGAAAAGGTAAATACGAACCTTACATTGAGTAACATGTGCCCTTTCAGATGCCACTAAAAATTGCCAGATTTGAATAAATTTCAGTTCATTTATAATCCAATATATGCAGACATTTTGGGGCGGGAACAGAACCAGTAAAATGTGGACGAATGTAGAAATGCCGGTCCAGACCTTTCGCCTTCTTTGACGATTATTAAATTAAATGTGGATTTGAAACTTATATCATTGGATTGAGTAACATGTGCCCTTTCAGATGCCACCAATATTATTAGATTTGAACAATTTTCAGGTCTTTTATAATCCTATGTATGCAAACACTTTTGGACGGGAACAGAGCCGGTAAAGGGTGTTTCAGTCAAGAAATGCCAGGCCAGACTTTTCGCCTTCGTTGACGTATGCATCGATATCTAGAGCAAATATGGGTTTAAAAACTTACTTCATTGGATGGAGTAACATGTTCCCTTTCCGATGCCACCAAGATTGCCAATTTTGAAAAATTTTAACCTGTTTTATAATCCAATATATGCAGACATTTTCAGGCGGAAAGAGAACCGGTAAAAGGTGGATGAATGTAGAAATGCTGGTACAGAATTTTCACTTTCTTTGACAAATATATATACCTAACTACAGCAAGTATGGATTTGAAACTTATATCATTGGACTGACTAACATGTGTTCTTTCCGTTGCCACCAAGATTGCCAAATTTGAACAATTTTTTAGGTCTTTTATAATGAAATATATGCAGGCATTTGGGGGCGCGAACAGAACCGTAACAGGTGGATAAATTTAGAAATGCCAGTCCATAATATTTCCTTCTTTAACAAATATATCCCTAACTAAAGCAAATATTTATTTGAAACTTATATCATTGGATTGAGTAACATGTGCCCTTCAGATGCCACCAAGATTGCCGGATTTGAACAATTTTCAGGTCTTTTATAATCCAATATATGCAGACATTTTGGAGCGCAAACAGAATCGGTAAAAAGTGGGTGAATTTAGAAATGCCAGTCCAGAATTTTCGCCTTTTTTGACTAATATATCCCTAACTAAAGCAAATATGAATATTAAATGCATATCACTGGATTGAGTAACATGTGTTCTTTCAGATGCCACCAAGATTGCCAGATTTGAAAAAATTTAAGGTGTTTTATAATCCAATGTATGTAAACAATTTGGGGCGAGAACAGAACCGGTATTAACAGGTGGATGAATGTAGAAATGCCTGTCCAGAATTTTCGCCTTCTTTGACAAATACATCCCTAACTAAAGCAAATATGGATTTGAAGCTTATATTACTGGGTTGAGTAACATTTGCCCTTTCAGATGCCACCGAGATTGCCAGTTTTGAACAATTTTCTGGTCGTCTATAATCCAATATATGCAGACATTTTGGGGCGGGAAATGAACCAGTATGGGTGGATGAATGTAGAAATGCCAGTCCAGTAGTTTAGCCTTCTTTGACGCATATATTCCTAACTAAAGCGGATATGGATTTAAAACGTATATCATTAGATTGAGTAGCATGTGCCCTTTCAGATGCCAACAAGATTACCAGATTTGAACAATTTTCGGGTCATTTGTAATCCAATATATGCAGACATTTTGGGGCGGGAACAGAACCGGTTAAGGGTGGAGGAATCTAGAAATGCGCGTCCAGAATTTTCGCCTTCTTTGACGAATATATCCCTAACTAAAGCAAATGTAAATATGAAACATACACCATTAGATAGAATCATATATGTGCCCTTTCCGGTGCAACCAAGATTACTAAATTTGAATATTTCTGGGTTATTTATGATGCGATATATGCAGACAATTTTAGGTGGAAACAGAACCGGTAAATATTGTATGAATGTAAAAAAAGGCCGGTCGGGAATTTTCGTCTTCTTTGACGAATATATACTTAACTAAAGTAAATAAGTATAGGAAACTTACATGTTTGGATTGAGTAACATGTGCCCTTTCAGATGCCACTAAGATTGCCAGATTTGAACAATTTTCGGGTGATTTATAATCAAATATATGCAGACATTTTAGGGTGGGAACAGAACCGGTAAAGGGTGGATGAATGTAGAAATGCTGGTCCACAATTTCCACCTTCTTTGACGAAAACATCCCTAGGTATAGGTAATAAGAATATGAAACTTTCATCATTGGATAGAATCACAGGTGCCCTTTTAGATGCCAAATTTGAACAATTTCTGGGTCATTTATGATCTAATACATGCCGACATCTTTGTGCTGTGAAATAACCTGTTCATCGTAAAGACATACAGAATTAGGTCAAAATAACAAGCACACGGCCAAGAACTCTTCCCTTCTTTTGCAAATATTTCTCTAACTACAAAAAACATCAATATGAAACATCATTGGATTGAGTAACATGTGCCATTTCAGATGCCACCGAGATTGCCAGATTTGAACAAATTCGGGCCATTTATGATCCAATATATACAGACATCTTTTTGCTGGGAAAGGACCTGTTCAACCTGAATAATAAAGAATTCCGTCGAAATAGCAAGCAGACAGCCATGAACTCTTCCCTTTTTTGCAGCTTTTATCTAACTAAAGCGAATATAAATATGAAACTCACATCATTGGATTGAGTAGCATGTGCCCCTTCAGATGCCACTGAGGTTGCCAGTTTTGAACAATTTTCGGTTCATTTATAATCCAATAAATGCAGACATTTTGGGGTGGGAACAGAACCGGTAAAAGGTGGATGAATGTAGAAATGCCAGTCCAGAATTTTTGCCTTCTTTGACGAATATATCCCTAACTAAAGCAAATATAAATATGAAACTTACATCATTTGATAGAATAACATGTGCCCTTTGTGATGCCACCAAAACTCCAATATTCGGACAATTCTGAGGTCTTCTATAATCCAATATTTACAGACATGTTGCGCGGGAAACAGACGAGTAAAGTGTGGACAAAAGAAGAAAGGCGAAAAAATAGCAAGCAGTCGACCAGGAACTACCGGCTTTCAGGGTTCTTTCCCTAAGTAAAGAAAATATGAATCTGAAACTTACATCGTTGGATGGAGTAACATGTCCCCTCTAAAATGAAACGATGTTTGAAACATTTGAACGTTTTTCAGTTCATTTATGATCCAATATATACAGACATCTTTCTGTGGCAACAGGACCAGTGAAAGGTATAAAAATGCCGATTAGCATGAAAATAGGAAGTAGTAGTACAGGAACTGTTTCCCTTTTCGAAGACATTTTTCTTATGAATATGAAGCTTACATCATTGAATAGATTATTAATATGTGTCTTTTCAGACGCCACAAAGATTGCCAGAATTGGAGATAATTTTGAGGACTTTCATTATCCAATATATGCAGATATGTTTGAACGGGAAAACAGACTTGTGAGGTTTGGACCATTGGATCAATGCAAAAAATGCCAAAAGGCCTTCTTTCAGGGTTCTTTCCCTAAACAAAGAAAATATGAATCGTCCATTATTAGACAACGCAACATGTACCCTTTCAAATGAAACGAAGATTGAAACATTCGGACAATATTCAGATTATTTGTGATCCAATATATGCAAACATCTTTCTGCGGCAACAGGACCTTTAAAAGGTTTTTAAATGTTGAGTGGCATAAAAATAGGATGCAGTAGTACAGGAATCGTTTCCCTCTTTCAAAGATATTTCCCTAAGTAAAGGACATATGAATATGAAACTTACATCACTAGATAGAGTAACATGTCACCTTTCAGATGCCGCCAAAATTAAAACATTTGGTGAATTCTGAGATATTTTATAATCCAATATATGCAGACATGCTGGCGCAGAAAAGAGGCCTGTGAAGAAAGGACAAATCGAGAATGCGAAAACAAAAAAAGCAGTTGACCAAGAACTCTGGATTTCTTTCAGGATTCTTTCCCTGAGTAAAGGAAATATTAAACTTCCCTTATAGGGTACAGGAATATGTATCCTTTCAAATGCCACCAGGATTGAAACATTCGGCCAATTTTCAGGTCATTTATGATCCAATAGGCCTACATGCAGACATCTTTCTTCGGCAACAGGACCTGTGAAATGTTTATAAATGCTGAGCTGCATGAAAATAGGAAGCAGTTGTTTTTTTGCAGATATTTCCTTAAGTCAAATATGAAAATGAAACTTACATCATTAGATAGAAAAACATGTTTTCTTTCCGATGCCGCCAAGGTTAAAAGAGTTGGACATTTTTCAGGTCATTTAGAATCCAATATATGCAAACATCTTTCCGCAGGAAAAGGACCTGTAAAAGGTTGTTAAATGCTGAATCGCATAAAAGTAGCAAGCAGTAGATCAAGAACGTTTGCTTAATTTTCAAGATATTTCCCTAAGTAAAGGAAACATGAATATGAAACTGACATCATTAAATAGAAAATTTTATTCCCTTTCAGATGCCACAAAGATCGCCAGATTTAGACAATTTGCAGGTCCTTCATGATCCAATATATGTAGACGATTTTGCGCTTGAAGAAGGCCTGGACTTGTAGAGTGTGGACAAATGCAGAGTTTCACAGATACAGTACGAATAGTAGTACAAGAACTGTTGTGTTCAATTGCAAGTATTTCTTTAACTAAAGCATATATGAATATGATATATACATAAATCATTGGATAGATGAACATGTCCCATTTCAGATGAAACCGAGATTGCAAGATTTGGACGATTTTCACGTCATGTATGATCCAACATATGCAGGCATCTTTGTGAGGAAAAATGTGGACAAATGCAGGATTTCAGAAAAAGAAATAGGGAAACAGTAGGTCAAGAACCTTTATAGCTTCTTTCAGAGTTATTTCACTAACTACAGCAAATACAAATATGAAACTTACATCACAGGATAAAAGAACGTGTGTTCTTACAGATGCCCCCAAGACGAAGAATAAACAGAATAACTTGCAAATGCTCTAAACATTATGTATCAAATTATTCATTAAAAATTCAGTCCATGTATAAGAATATTATATATACAAATTTGGCAGTAACGAATCGCTAATAATGGCGCATTATTCTGATTTTCCTCAGAAATGATTGGGACGAGATACCAATTGACCCAAAAAAGCAACTTAACACTAAGGGATCTGAAAAGATCCTGCATCGATTTTTTTTAACGGACATCGCTACAGTACATTTTTAAATACCTGGGCTTTAGGAGTATTTTAGTCATTGTGAAACCATTCTGTGAATCATTAAGTATTAGCACAGCGGCCGTTTTTTTCGAGACATGTTGCGAAAAAGGTACTCTTTATGTTCTTTTTTCTTCTCTTTTCACTTTTTTTTTGGCTTTTTCGCATGTTCCTAAAATGGCATTCTTTTTTTTGAGGGGGGGTCGCAAGTTCCACTGACGACAAAAACCCCCTTACAATATTTGCGAAATCGATATCTCAGAAAAGAAGTGCGTTACGCAAATATTGTCGTCATGTAATGATGTCATCAAATGGCAAGTTATGTGACATTAAACTTGAACGATTAAAAACTATATCTCCTGAAGTATATGGCCAAATGGGTTCAGACCTTGTAGATATTTTGAAGGGGAAGTGATTTAAACGAATATAAACCTCATGTGATGAAGTCAGCAGGTTACAAGTCATGTAACAATAAAGGTGCACTCCTCCAACCCCATATCAACGGCACAAATGCTCCATCGGGTTCAAACTTTGCACTTCAAAATGATGTTGTCTTCAATGTGGTCTCCAATTCATCTCGTGTGGCTAAAGTATTCTTCAAATCACCAACAGATTACGTTACGTACTTGTCGAGCACCCTCTAGTGACAGGTTAAAAATTCTGAAAAATGAATTTTGAAAATGGCTGTGGTGAAGTTTGTCCGAATCGCCTGAAGATTGACGTGGATGATGATATTTACCCATTTAACAAATGTGAGCAATTTGGGGCCGATGACGTTATCATACCGGAAGTCCTAATAAAATACGTCCTTTTCCTCTTCAAAATTCGGTAAAACGTCCACCGTGAAAGATTTCAGAGTGAATTGTCCATTACATGATAGCTAAAACATTGAAGCCAACTACATCAAGTGCTTAACTAGTGTAGTTCTTCACACAGATAAAGCACTGACGACAAAAAAACTTACAATATGTGCGAATGGAGTCGCTTGAACGTACTGTCTCTAGTCGAGTGGTGTGTTACGCCACAACTATAGCATCAGTCCCAACTATAGTTGGGCCCGTCCCAACTAGAGTGCTACAGTTGGACCGGCCCAACTACATCAGAGAGGTCCTGTGTGCATCATGTGCCCAGCTTGTGCCAAAGTCATATTGTTTACAAATGTCATGTCATTGGTCATAGGGCCAAGTGCCACATTTTTGATGAATTGTGTCAAGTGTGAGACACATTGACTCGGATAATGTTGAGACATTTCCATCAGACATTGGTCAACAATAGTTGGGCCAGCCCAACTGCAGCACTACAGTTGGGACTGTCCCAACTATAGTTGGGACTTATGCTATAGTTGGGGTGTAACAGGGACATTAGACCAAAACGTCGGGTCAAGTCAAGTATTTAGCTTCAATAACTTTGGGTCCCAAATAGTTTGGAACAGCAAAACCTTCGAAAATAACTATCCATTGACCGAGCTTTCGATTTTTAATACATTCATCTGGAAAATGTCACACAATACATTATAATTATTTTGACTCGAGTCATTACGACTATGCTCAACCCCTTGAAGTAGAACATGCATAATACACCTCCTGAAATAAAAGTAGGCTGAACCTGAAACTGCGGTGTACTGTAACTACTCTAAAAACTCGATAGTAAGATACTGGAATAACATAATTCAATTGATTAAAGGAATAAAAACATTACATATTGCTGGTCTCAAGCCAAGACTAAAATAAAACTGGTCTTGAGACCGGTCACAGACCTACATGACTGAAAATATTATATGAGTGGCCTCTTCCGTTATTAGTCACTTGGAGGGTACAATATAGGCCATATTTGTTACATTGTCGGTCAGTATTATATTATGTTTTAGCCGTAACGTAGCGCGGGATGGGATACATTTTCGTATGAGTAAAACGTTCCCAAATAAACAATTTGAGGGGTTTTTTGATACTGGAAGTGAATACTACTACAGTCGCTTTAGTATTTTCGTATATCTTCTGCACCACGATGCATACAAAAACATTGTTTGCGTACATGCTTTTGCAGTTGGTGATGCAGCAGCCGCCATTTTGATGCTTGTGCGTTCATCTTCAGCAGTAAGCAGCCCTCAGAAATGCCAAAGCTAAACTCCAAACTGCGTAACAGTTGACGGGAGTCCTATATCGAGGATATAATTATGTATTTATCTAGGTTCAGTTCTTACCTGCCTTTCTGCAGCCTTATTTTCTTGTCTGGATAGACTTAGTTGTCCTTGCCGCATTGAAATTGCGAACCACATTGCCAGCAAATCCTTCCAGCTGACGGTTGGTGCGGTCTCGCCGTCTTGTGTGCATCCCTGTGTCCTGGCTTTGAAGTACTAGTTTTCCCACAGCGCCACTTTCGTTCATGTATAAATGATGAACACCTCAACAACTTCAAGGGAATGGTACCAAATGTACCTCATTCAACACCAATGCTGGACACGACTCGATTCCGTTCGGTAAGGAGCTGTTGTTACCACGAGTTTGATGCTTACGTGGTCGACGTGGCGGTTACGGCCGTGATGGATAGGCCTACTCACACGAGCAGCACAGCTGAACTCGTGCGATGCGCTGGACAGCATAGTATGCAAGTTAACCCACAACTCACAACCGCAGCCATTTGCAGTCTTGTCAAACAAAACTAGGTGCTGGTTTTCTTGAATGCATAGGCCAAAAAATATCTCTTTCACCAGGTAGTTTTTCGCTGCACATGTCTGCTTTTGCTTGTATTGTTTTTGCAAGTTATGATCAGTTCACGGTAGTAGAAGAGAACCGCCAAAATTGAGAGGGGCCTTCAGTACGCGTGCAAGGCTATGTTGCTCTTCAAAGCAACTCTACCAAGAAAGGGCACGTGGTAGTGCTGTCAATCACTGTTAAGTTGCTCCCGCAAAATTGAATTCCATTCCCATTCAGAGCATTCAGGAGATCGGCGCGTTGGAAAGACTCTTCTGCTAATATTTGAAGAATTTTAGGAAACTGTTGAACCAAAAGACGGTCGGCCCTCGTTTTTGCATAGTTTGTTAAAATAGCGTCGAGAACATTAGCTATCGCAGGACACATATGAACGAGATTGTGTTTCCAAGGAATAATTGGCGTAACAGTAAATGATCGTACACAAAGACGCCCCATCCAGGGGGACGAATTGGTGCATTTATATGGACTGTTAGAGGTAGCCTGTGCAGTGCTGTGTGATTGACAACGTTTCAGACAATGATTAGATTAATTTTATAAGGTGATGTCCACTACCATTTGATTTTTGTCACGAAAATCAGTCTCTGACTGGCGGGTTACATATCCTGAATGACTCGGACTGAAAACACAAGAGTGTTGTAGCATGAGTATTGTAAAGTGAAACTAAGGGTCAAACAACGCGTACTTAAGCAGCCCTTCATTTGCTAATACATGTATCAAGTTAATTCAATATATAACAATATTTCTGACCCTCACACTATTGACGTACCCGATTGCGCAAGGCATAAATTGCACCACTGAAGGTATACGTGTTGCCTAGTATTAAGAATCAGTCACATTGCTTGTACGTAAAATGGTTATTTAACAGGGAATTGGTCATTGTTGCCTATAATTATCATGACTAACGTGGCAGCTTCTCTTCGCAATTATAAAAAAAATCGTCATTTGGGGAGTTCAGTTCCACTGCAAGATCGACCGCTCAGGATAAAGAAAAAAAATGCGTCGATGGGGCGGCAAACAGATTCAGCTATCTGATGATATCGAAATACAGCTCTTAGTAAGTTCAGACTACATTTACTAATTTCAAAGAGAGATGGAATTACCTGCCAAACAAACAGTAATAGTTTTAAATCAATTCCGGTGATATTTCCATATCACTAATAAAGGTCAAGTGCAACGGAGACAAAAAAGTCACAATTTTGGACCCCTCATTTCTGGAACTACCCATTAAAAACTATTGTGGGAATTAAGCCACAGTTTTCTGATTGCCTTTCGTTTCCTTGGCTTGAGTTTCAACCGAACATCCCTTATATCTAAGCAGATGAATTTATTACAACAAATAAGTACACATTTGGAAAAGTCCTTATCTTTGAGTATACATGTATTCCTAGTATCAGTTTCGTCAAATTCTTCTTTTCACCAAAAAGAAATACTTAAATAAATGGATAAAAAGGGGAAAAAAGAGGTAGAAGGAAGAGAAAAAAGGGAGGGACCCAGCCTCATAATTGTGACAAAAGTGTTCTGCTTCAGGTTACCCAACCGTCCAAATTAAGGGCTGCGACTCTCGATTTTGTAGTTCACTCCCCGTCCTCGAAAATCTTTGATCCGCCCCTGCATGTGGAATTCACTAGCATGAGTTTTATTATGAGGAGAGAGTTTTCTGTGAAGGTTCTGGCAAGGTCCGACCATGGAGATCCAATGAGTCAGCCTAGAATTAAGTTCTGCACTCAGGCTTGCTTTGGTTCGGTGTGTTCAGTACATTACGAGCCGAAATTACCCACACTAATTTAATGTTTAGGCATCCCGCCGATGGAGGGCGTCAGGCTGGCAATCACCCTCCAAAAGACACATTAAATTGGCGACTACTGCTGACAATTCCGTCTTCGTTGTATGTGTTGTCCCGGATCCCGGCCACAGCCAGTTGATTTGGACACGGCCGGCTCGATGTACCGTCAAAGCTGTACATGTACAGTATATGTGCTGTTTGTGTACAGGTACTGTATAATTATGTACTCTACATGTATGCGCTGTCCAACGACGGTAGATCCAGAGCATTTTCGGCATTTCAGTGGTACATGTACGTGGTTGGCATCAAATTAATCTTGTTGCGCCCCGACTACATTTCATAACTGAGACTGCTTGAGATGAGTTTTAATAGTAACAGCAGGTTCAAGCTTCTTGTGAAAAATGCGAAGCAAGTTGCTGTGGTCTCCAGTGGTAACCAGCTTGTGCTGCGCGGCAAAGAGATGGGCCAGGTCGCTGTGATGCCGGAGTCATCACCGGGAATAAATGGATGCGGGGCCGCCCAGGAAGGTGTCAGCATCGTTGTTAACCTGTGAGCTTCAGTTTGTGCATTGTCATCTCACCTCTTCTCTTTTAAAATTCTGTTGGTATTATTCCAATTCTTTAGTCTGCTTTATTCTTTGTTAGGCCCTATTTGTTCTTTTTACGCGTAGCAACGGATGTTCCTTCAGTCAAAACTGAACTTCACTGGTTCATGAACAACTATTTATGCTCATGAATGTTATGGTTACAGCACTACCAACAAAATAAACACTCATGACCAGCAAGGCTCTTTCAATTGATAAGGAGGTGCTTCTGCTTGAGGGGGGCAGGCCTACCTATTACTTCATTTAAGCTGTATACATGTACATGTATACCTACAGTGTAGGAGCCCTAGGTTATTGGCTACAAGTATTGGTGTGTTTCTGAAATGTCTTAGACCACACTCGTGTGCAGAAAATGTATAATACATTTCTGTATTAATTTAAATGTAATACATGTACAATAGCATTCCTAATGTAGCCAGCATTGAACTATACATTGCTGTCACAAATTTTAGATACGTGTAAACTTGACATGTCTGTTAAACATTCTCTTTTCCCAGGAGTGGAATGATAGAAGACATAGGTTGTTCCTCAGCTTTAGATCAAAAGTACAGTCATGCAACATTTGACCATGTTCTGGATGTGAGTGGAATGTGTGTACTACCAGGTGAGAGTACAAGTGTGCAGAAATGCTATAACTACATGTACACATACATGTACATGTACATGTAGATTGGACTTGGAGACAGGACCTAGACTGCAGTGTTGTAGTCGAGTACTTTTTTCCGAGGTCCAAGTACGGCCAAGTACTTTGACTGCCGAGTACAAAGACAGGGCGAGTACTTTGCCAGCCGAGTACAAGTACTGGTTTCCGAGTACAAGCACTTGCACTTCTGAGTACAAGTACTTCTAATTCTGAGTACGAGTACAAGTAATTCTAATTCAAAAGTAGTTTTATCTTAATTTGAAGACTCTAAGACCTGCCACTGTGTGAAAGAAACACCGAATGCAGATGACATGGCTACAAGAACAAGTGATCTGGTTAGCAATATCACGGTCACTACATGTGCGTTGCAGCAGTTGACTCAACGTGCACAGCGCGGCGAAGTCTATTTTCCAGACTCAATTATTCACATGCCTATGATTTTCTGTATGCTTGGTTCGTTGTTAGAATTTTCGGGTCCAGGAACCAGACTACCAATGCCCAAGTAAATTGCGTGACCATTCTGGATTACCACAATATAATTTGCGTACGTGATTGGTTAAGTACGCTCACAGACGGCAAATGGGTCGTATGCGTTAATGGTCCCACGTTCGGCCTTCTCTTTGTCAGAACCGTATTGAATATCGAGTACGAGTACTTGGACGTCCGAGTACAAGTACGAGTACTCTGAAAATGGTACTCGAGTAGTACTCGAGTACGAGTACGGAGTACAACTACTACATGTACAACTAGTACAACACTGCTTTGGTCCACGCAGTGCTTCTTGTTACTGTGAACAATTCTTAAAAAAATTAAGAGACACAGCTAAAGCTGTGTCTCTTAATTTTTATTTTCAATTTCTGTTTTACATATTTAATGAGTGTTTTGGTGTTCTGGTTATTATACGAATACAAATTTCCATATTCATGTCAAAAACTTTGATGTGCCATTCCGGGTACTGATTTATATTATGGGATAAATATTGATATTTTGTTGTCCTTAATTCTGTTTTTTTGGTGATTCAGTGTTGTTTTGCTACATGTACATGTATATTGTATGGCAATAATCCATTGAGCAACCCTTTCCCAGAAATGTTTTCAAAGTTTGTACAGAAAGCATACATTTTTTGTACATGTATTTACATTGCCTTCCATGAATGACATCATAGCAATCATAGCAACTATGCCCTTAGATATCGAGAAATCTATTTTCAAAAAGTGCACTTTTCAATACATTTAACCTCAAAAGGATGTTAGATACATGTACATGTACATGTAGTTTTCATTCTTTGAAGATGAGTTCAAGTTCACAAAAATGCAAGTACAAAATTCATCACTTGCAAACTTAGAACAATACGTGTCCCATTTGTGATCTAATGCAACCTCAATCGTTGGGGTCTTATAAACCATGTTTTGGTCTTCTCTATGAAGACAGTGACAAGTTAAGGTACCATTATGTGGAACTGTCCAAAAGTCAAAGGAATGGAGGATTGACCCAGAAAGAGGGTTATGCATAATGTACATGATGTATATGTGTAAGTGTCTAGGGAAGGGGATTAAATTGCAAGTCATATGTGCACACTGACTCACTGAGTTTTTTCTTTGGCTTCCTGATCCAACAGGCCTAGTAGATGGTCACACACATCCTGTCTGGGCAGGTGACAGAGTTCACGAGTTTGCTATGAAGGTCAGTTTCACCATAAGGCTCTGTGTGATACAGGTGGTTCTCCAGTTCTGTATCTGCTTACATGTACACTGACACTGTGGCAAGCTCACAAGAACCCACAAAAAGATGCAGTGCATGCTGTATGACAGTTCCCAACCATTTTTATAGACCAGAAGCGGTTGTGTAAGGACCACGCTTGACTCAACAAAAGAATTGTAGAAAAAACAGCATGCTCAAATGGGAGTTTCGAACTTTACAGGATACAAGATGAAATTAGATTTCCAACAAATTGTGTTTTGGTTTATTTTTCACAGAACAGATTCAACTACCAAACTATGGCTTTCGATGTATTCAAAGAACCTTCGGCATTCTTAATTTCCCAGGACGGCGCCCATGTGGCCAAAGGGGCGATTTTCCATCAGTTTTTGGCCACTGTTCGAAACAAATCTTGTCATGCACTGGATCGCTGCACCAGCCGGCCTGGCAAAATCAGTTTTCCCTCAGGAGTTGCCCGTGATTAAGCATGAGTCCAACTGTGATCAGCATTCAATCAAATTTTTCTTTTTGCACAGCCATTTAGGACATCATTGGCCTAGCATGGAATATAATTAGGGCGTGGCTATCAGAGATTGGCAAACATAATTTCATAAGCACAGGTCGATGTAGTAAGAATTTAGAATTGTTGTGCAGTGGAAATGCTGTACCAGTAGGTTGCATGTTCTTGGTTGATTTTTAGTGAATTCTCACCCTGTGCTTGTTACAACCATCACGTGATGCAGGGCCACCGTTAGTTTACTGTACATATACATGTAAATTTATACAGTACATGTGTACAGTGCATGTACATGTGCTGAGCGCCAGCGCTGGTGTGGCACACCTCGTAATCCATTTGTCGTCGTGTTTGCTTTTTTATCAAGTTTTCTTGCATGCATTCTGTGCGCTAGCAATGCCATGCCATATTAAAGCCAAACATCTGAACCAACCAGTTTGGTTAAGTTTTTGTTCGAAAGTGCCATGTTAGATGGTTTTTTTGGAGGGGTTCAGCAGATTGACTGCAGCACTACACAGATGTTCTGTTTGATGTACACAAAGCCTTTCAGCTGAAGAAAAAATGTACCCTGCGCATATATGTAGGCAGGTGCAAGAATTTCCTGCCAAATTTGAATTTAATTGGCCTGAAAGAGAAATTGGTCAGTCTGTTTTATTTTGTTCATGTCTGGTATGTCCTCTACAACATTGAAGACATCTGACAAGAAATACATGTAGGTCTCAATAATTATCTTAAAATTTTCAATCTTTATCTAACCCAGGGAAACGTAATTGAATGCCATTTTCATCCACTGCTGGAAACCCTGAAGAAGCCTGTTAAATCTCTTTTGAGGACACTAAACTTTCTTTTAATTCACCAGATTGCTGGTGCTAGCTACATGGATGTCCACAAGGCTGGGGGTGGGATCGGCTTCACCGTCGAGCACACGCGTGCTGCCTCTGAAGACGAGCTGTACAACCTCCTGCAGCCCCGTCTGGAGGGTATGCTCCAGGCGGGCACCACACTTGCTGAGTGTAAGAGTGGCTATGGCCTGGAGACGGCAACAGAGATGAAGATGCTGCGGGTCCTGGAGCGGGCAAGACGGGAGCTGCCAATCGAGATTTCCAGCACCTTCTGTGGGGCACACTCTGTGCCAATGTGAGTATTTGTTGCACTCAGTGCAAGAGTGAATAGTTGGTGCACTCTGTGCCAAAGTGAATAGTTAATCCACTCTGTGCCAAAGTGAATAGTTGATGCACTCTGTGCCAAAGTGAACAGTTGATGCATTCTGTGCCAGAGTGAATAGTTGATGCACTCTGTGCCAGAGTGAATAGTTGATGCATTCTGTGCCAGAGTGAATAGTTGATGCACTCTGTGCCAGAGTGAATAGTTGATGCACTCTGTGCCAAAGTGAATAGTTAATCCACTCTGTGCCAAAGTGAACAGTTGATGCATTCTGTGCCAGAGTGAATAGTTGATGCACTCTGTGCCAGAGTGAATAGTTGATGCACTCTGTGCCAGAGTGAATAGTTGATGCATTCTGTGCCAGAGTGAATAGTTGATGCATTCTGTGCCAGAGTGAATTGTTGATACACTCTGTGCCAAAGTGAATAATTGATGCACTCTGTGCCAAAGTGAGTAGTGGATGCACTCTGTGCCAAAGTGAATAATTGATGCACTCTGTGCCTA
>NW_019091653.1:17479-75547 GCF_001949145.1 Acanthaster planci
AGTCGATGCACTCTGTGCCAAAGTGAATAATTGATGCACTCTGTGCTAAAGTGAGTAGTGGATGCACTCTGTGCCAAAGTGAATAATTGATGCACTCTGTGCCAAAGTGAATGGTTGATGCACTCTGTGCCAAAGTGAATAGATGATGCACTCTGTGCCAAAGTGAATTGTTGATGCGCTCTGTGATAAAAAGTGAACAGTTGATGCACTCTGTGCTGGAGTGAATAGTCAATGCACTCTATGCTAGAGTGAATAGTCGATGCACTCTATGCCACATTGAATAGTTGATGCAGTCAGTACCCAAGTGAATAGTTGATGCACTATGTGCCAAAATGAATAGTCGATGCACTCTATGCCAGAGTGAATAGTCGATGCACTCTATGCCACAGTGAATAGTTGATGTAGTCAGTACCCAAGTGAATAGTTGATGCACTCTGTGCCAAAATGAATAGTCGATGCACTCTATGCCAGAGTGAATAGTCGATGCACTCTATGCCACAGTGAATAGTTGATGTAGTCAGTACCCAAGTGAATAGTTGATGCACTCTGTGGCAGAATGAATAGTCGATGCACTCATACCAAAGTGAATGGTTGGTGCACTCTGTGCCAAAGGTGAATAATTCTTGCACTCTGTGCCAAAGTGTAAAGTTGATGCACTCTGCTCCAAAGTGAGTAGTTGATGTATTCTGTGCCAAAGTGAGTAGCTGATGTACTCTGTGTCAACAGCCCTGGGTACTCTTCTCATTTTAAGTCCAATTTCTGGACATCCCAGAAAGTTTTCCTTTCAGTTACTTTGAGTGAGTCAGACTGGTATTTTTACCGGCCAACTTCTGCCCAGGAAAAATTCACAGGTCACTTTTCCCGGGAATGGAAAGTACAATATGGACAGCATGAGCCGGTAAAAGCATGGAAAAGCAGATCAGTAGAGCATATATCCAGCCGCAAGCACAACGGCATGCTGCACACATGAATCGTTGTACTGAAAGCTCAGTTACTTCATCCACAAGTCCAAGTGCAGACAGTGGTCACATTTGACCACGTTTCATTTTACCATCGGCATGGTAAAACCCTTAGGGAAAAAAGTCCAGTGCGGACACAGCTGTTTTTGATCCCAAGATAAATAAACTTACAGTCTGTGCAAGGAATTCCATAACATCTGGAATTCCACTTCTCAATTTAGTTGGTGTTAGAGTTTGAAAATGACATTATTTTGTCCTAGCAGAGGGCAAACTGCCGAAGAAGCAACAGAGGATGTCATCAACAAGCAGCTACCAGAACTCCAGAACCTCATCGAAACTGGGGACATCCAGGTGGATAACATTGATGTCTTCTGCGAGAAGGGCGTGTTTGATGTGGACCAGAGCAGGCGGATCTTGCAAGCAGGGCTCCAGATGGGTCTGTCGATCAATTTCCACGGTGAAGAGCTGACCTACTTGGGTGCTGCTGAGGTGCAGTATTTGAGAATTGCATCTACATTCAGACAGGACACATACATGTACATGGAGGACTTTAGCAGACTATCCCTTGAACTATGAAGGGGTTCATCAGTTTTCTGAAGCATTTTCAGGAAATTGGCAATTCTCTCTATTTGTTTTGTATTTTTTCTTTCCCTCCTCTGTACTACATGTATATGTCCTTTTTGGATTTTTTCATCAGGTAGGGTAGGATTATGCACCCCTGTTTCTTCCTTAAGGCACCCATGGAGAACACTACCAGACAAAATATCCATATTTCTGCTATACATGTACATCCCCAGCAATATCATACCACTTGTATTCAATAAACGATGGCTCTCCATTCAATAAACGATGGCTTTCCGAATTTGCAATGTAAATATTTGATCTGATGTCGCAAAGTCACATTTGTGTTTGCTAAGTAATGCTTTCTAGCCAAGTATGAACCGGCCTAAAAACCACTGCTAACCGACAGGTCAGATCTTAATCTATTCACACACATGTTGCAGTCTCATTTGAACAACCCTTGTGAAACCATTGTGCAGCAAGCTGTTTTGGCCAAGTTCACCTTGCTCATTGTGCATTCTCAGACCACTGATAAATCATACTTTTTCAACCATAAACAGCTTTAACCTAATGATTTCATCACTGACTCACCGAGAGTAATGTTGCTGCCAACATGTATTGTTGGTGACTGTTGACTCTTAAAACATGTAATACTTCAAATGTGGGAGCCAAATGTGTGATACTTTCAATTTTACGATATATTATTGAAAAGGTGATATGAAATTTAGGCAAACAATTACATTTACAAGTTCATTTCATTAGAATAGAACCCTTGTTATGAGAACCAGTGGAGTATTTTGCCAATCATCAGCAAAACTTGGCCCTTAAGAAGTTACAAGAGAAGCAAGTTTCATTGTCATCCCCCTTTTACCAGATGGGTTCTGCGTTGAAAGCAACAGCCATCAGCCACCTGGAAGAGATCAGCGATGCCGGGATCACGGCCATGGCCGAGGCCGGTAGCGTGGCCGTAGTCCTCCCGACGACTGCCTACATCCTGAAGCTGACCCCTCCTCCCGTCAGGAAGATGATCGAGAATGGGGTGGCAGTGGCTTTGGGAAGTGACTTCAATCCCAACGCATTCTGCCTGTCTATGGTATGACTCGGTTGCCTTAATATTACTAAAGCTGTGTGTGAATTGTTGATCTATGCATGCACTTGTCAGACAGGTATTTTGGTGAGTCCTGTTGAAAGTAAGAAAACTCCCTCAATGACCAAAACAAGTTCAAGGCCAGCCAAGGTGCATTGAGCAATGTTTGTGAAAAGTATACATTTTTGGCTGACCTATCCCAGAAAAATGGGTGCTGCACCAGAACGGTTTGTTCAATTTTCACAAAATTGGTGTCAGAATGACCACTAGAAGGTTCTAAAAAGTCCTGTAGCCTCAGTGGGTGAGAAATTGGACTGTGGCGATATTGGACATAATGTTGTGGGGGCAGATTACCCCCCACACACCTCTTAAAGGATTAAATAACATTGGTTTGCAAACGATCAGTGAAACAGCCCCATTTTTTTCAAGTTTCTTTTTATCAGTTCCCCAAATTCTGCACTTGTGAAAACTAAAATATGTAAGAATACAATACGTAGCATTCTTATAATTGTGTAGCTGAGAAAGAGATGTATGCATTATATTCACAGAGAAAAACTCCTGTCACTTCTATCTTCCACTGTATCACGGGTATTGATTTTGTATATCATTTCAGCCTCTAGCGATGCACCTGGCCTGTGTCAACCTGGGCATGACGATGGACGAGGCCCTGGTAGCAGCTACCATCAATGCCGCCGCCTCCCTGGGTAAATCCAGGAGCCACGGCTCACTGGAAGTGGGCAAGGTTGGGGATATGATTGTCATCGATGCGCCAAGGTGAGCTGGCAGTGAGGCTGAGTATTGCGGTGCAGGTGATCTGCCGCAGATTCCCGCGTTTGCCCAAAGCAATCCCTCTCTGTCATCCCAAGAAATCATTCAAATGTTAAATAACATGACTTCGATAACCAGCATAAGGCAAGAGCTGCAGCATTGGCGTAACTGGGTTAAAATTTCAAGGGGGACACCCAGGGATGCCCACCTTTACGTGTATCGAGGGGGGTACCAAAGGTACCCCCCCTCAATACACGTTTTACATGTTTTACTGTACTGCCACATCTCTCCTCAATCTACCCCAGAACACATTACCCCACCCCGGTTATGCCTCTGAGCTAGGGTGAACAAGCCCGTAAGTGTTGTCTTGAAGAATTTCTATTTTGATAACAGGATTGTGGGAACACGGGGCTGAGAATATTGCCACACTTACTGCAAGCTTTTATGACTTTCGACTTCATTACTATACCTCATGCATATTCATGACCAAATGCTTTTTCTCATCCATTCACCATCCCATATTAGTCACCATTTTTTGCTGTTTACCAGTCAAAGTGTAAGTGTGGATGAACTGTTCCCCTGGGAATAATTTGAATGCCAGGTGTTCATTATCGTGAAAATACTTTTCAGAAAAACAGTTGAATGCCAATCGCAAGGGAAAAAAGCAAATTTATGCTCTTTTTGTGCCCTAAGGAATACCAGTGACAAAGTACATATACACTTGTCTCATGATAGGAAGCAATATTAGCTTTTGCGTAATGGTACAATAAACAATCCCTGCTCAGATATTTTGGCTCGTAGCAAACCTTGCACGTTTTTGTGTGTAGAGAGAAGGGCTCAAGACTCCCAACCGTATCAGATCATCAATTTTTAATGGTACCTTATGAAGGCATTCTTAATGGAAAACCATACCATCAACTCATGTATTAAATGTATGGATATCTGTAGGAGTCACAGTGGTTGTGTCTTCCATTTATCATTTTTATTGTTGGTGCAAAACACATGCATTTAAAATTTTTGATTGTTGGTTGGTTTTAATGACTTTATCATTAGCTGAGGCAGAACTTGGACAAAAGCAGAGGGATCTAATTTAGGGTTGGGGTTGTGGTACACCCATCCAGTCTGTGAAAAGAATGGCACAAATATTTGGCAGTTTTTTGTAGGGGTTGGAAACTGAGTAAGTTTCGCCCTGCACAAAGGTTTCATTATTTTCTTTCGTCTTTACAAACTTACCTTTTCAGATGGGAGCACCTGATTTATCAGCTGGGCAACCATGAGAGAATGATCAAGCACGTCATCAAAAGGGGTGATGTCATCCAATGAAACGAAGAGATGAAATGAAAGTTAATTACCCTTTCATATTACTGCTGCTAGTTCTGCCGTCCCCACCAAAGGATTCTCTCCTTGTGTTCAGCTGTTTTTAGGTGAATGCAACAGTGCTGCAGTGTAATATGTGTATATTTTTAAATTCTGCGTGACCTGATGGAGGTTAATTGAACCAATTTTGGGTCTAACAGGAGAAGTATTCCTTAATCAGATTTACTGTTTTTAAACATCGTAGGAATTTCTGATGAGGATTTAATTATCCAACATGGGTTGTCCATACTTTATTTGTAAATATATTGTTAATGCTTTGGAGGTGAGACATTATAACTCACATACAGAAGTGTTGTTGTTTTCTTCAGTCGTTTTGTTTCGTCAGCTTGAAAGATGCTGTGGTCAGAGGAAATGTTAGACTTGAATCAAGTCGGACTAAGGTTGCTCTTCCTTGGTCAGCCATCCCCAGCCGGTACGCACTGCACAGTCGTAACGCTCGGCCCAGCAGCTGGCACAACCCGTATAAGGTGCCCTCATTATAGCCTTTATTGTACAACGTGTGTCATACGTCACCTGTCAGTAAGTCTGACTTGATGGATAAGCCAATCGGACCCCCTGTCAGTGATATATAGTTATTCATAATTGCATATGAACGACATGACTTGCATAACGTATACGGAATTTCCACCAATCAAAGTAGTTGGACTTCTAGACTCGTTAATTATAATGCAGGCATGAAAACGTAAAACCAAGTCCCCAATGTGATTGGCTGCTTCCACGTTTGGTAGATGAGCCCGTTCGCTGTGTGCGTACGGTTGGCAGATTTGTCAGGTCGGGATTTCTGACCTGAACTCATAGTAATAAGTGGACACAAGAGGGCGCGAAGCAAGTAACGGTGCGCAGTCTTGTTTGATATGTATCCAGAGCAGAAGAAACGAAGAGGTCACAGAGATCCCGACTGAGTTAGGTCAAGAAGAAATGGGACTTTTTTTCCCCTGTGAATACGTTACCAACACTGTTCCTTTGTCCTGTTTGCGGCCTGCTCGCAAAATTTCAAGAATTGTCCCAACTGGAATATCGGTCATCAGCAAACAAGCTGTACAAGAGAAATTCCGGCTGCAACTTTCTTTGCCTCAGCACATTGATCACATCTGTTTATTCCTCAAGTAATAACAATTACAGTACAAACTAGTGATACATAAACAGAAAACATTCCAAAGGTTCACCCAGGAAGGAGATGGCAGATTTATATTTAACTCGGGGTCGGAAACAGTAAGCACTTCCAATTTTGTTTGTCTTTGGAACATCAAGTAACACATATTATTCTGTCCATGTGCACATTTGGCCAAATTGCCTCGGCCCAGCGACAATTATGTTTCTTGTTTTTTTAGATTTTATAATTTTTTGCCCATTCTTAGCCAACATTTGTTTGGAAAAGTATTCTCCTTTGTCAGTCTTTTGTTGTAGGGAAAAGGCGAAAAAGGCCTGTGTAGGTCGAGACATGTAAACAAGTTGAACAGTTGAAATAAATCCTTCAAAAGTGTTTTCAAACGTAAGTGCAAACATGCACAAAGTGGACATTCTTTGAGTGGATTAATGATTTCCACTTTAAGTGAGTTTTAAAAACAGGTTGCATGAAACTGAGATGTTTAATCAACCGACTGCTCTAAGTCAAACTTCACCCTTTTTATCTCAAATTACACAGACCGTTTGGATTTTTCTTCCATTTACTATCAAAAGGGGTAGGCCTACAAACAATGGGATATGGGCAAGCAAGGGCTCCATTTGTGTTACACTGTTTCCCTTGTCAATGTATTCAAAACGATTTTGAAAATGTCTTCCGTATATAAGTATTTCCCTTTTCATTTCAAAGACCAAACCTCTACGGTCGTACGTTTGAAAATGTTAACCCTAATTTTTTTTTAAGTTTGTGACTGCTCTTCATGTTTTTATTCAATGTAGCTTGAGCAACATGTACATGTGCACTGTTTATATGTTTACATTCACAATTTAATTGAATTCATGCTCCATACTGAGCAATGACTTCTTTCTGAAGGGATCCAACTGTATGCATTCAGTGTTGGCAGTATGTCTGTTATGGGAATGATTCATATACTAAACATTTTACCCTCCCAGGAAAATAATTTACATACCTCTGTATGCTAGTTTGTATCTCCCTGCAATGTATTATTAAAGATAAACTGAAAGTTAAAGGTTCGCAGTAACACCATGCAAGGATATCAAAAGAGTGTGTGTGGTTCCAAAAAGAACCGGAAGGTACTCCTGATACTTCATTTAAACCTTCCAAGCTCAAACTTAAATTGATTACTCTATCATGGCACGTCGTGGCAGGAACGTAAAAAGCAAGCAGGAGAGCTGGGGTCTGGGGTAAATTTTACGCTGGGACCCGATGTTTCTCCTGCCAAGACTTCCCCCCCCCCCCGAAAAAAAATGAAAAGCCAAATATTGATATGAGAGGACCGTGTGATTGCCAAATAGGAGAGAATGTGTTTAAGTTTAACTCAGCCCAAGGTGGTGTGCTGCAGTCTTGCCATGTCAGGCTGTAAAATAAGTAGTATTGCAAAATAGAGCTATTAGTATTCAGCAAAAACTTGTAAAACAAAAAACTGAAATAATAAATGGCTGCGGGCTCCCATTCCATAGCATCTGAAACCAGTGGACTAAAATTTGTTTGCAATTTGTTGACCGTGTACGTGCAGCCAAGTGTTAAGGAGTCAGTATAAAACGGATTTCCAACGATTTTGTTTTAGAATTTTACTTTCATTTTCCTCAACACCCCGTCCATTTTGTTTTATAGTTGTCCAAAGAATCTCCTTATATGGACTTGGCGCGCGCGTAGGGAGCCGCGTGCACACTGACTCTGAATCAATCTGGTTCGTAAGTGACTTTGTCACAGAGGCGGACGCCCTGCGATTTGCAGGCTCTCATTGGACAATCGCTGAAGTTCCGCGTTGATCAGGCGCCGGGGCGTGATTTACGCCACCTGCAGCGGTCGATTGACAAAGTGGGGGGGGGGGCAATTGTTAAACCGTCAAGCATCAGCCATTTAAAGCTCAATCCATGGAGCCCCTCCCAATTATATGTCCTGCAAAAAGTGGGGGCAGGCCCCCTCCCCAGTCGAAAAAGTGGAGGGCCACTGCCCTCCCCCTGCTTTCGCCGCCAGTGTTTATGCAGTGGGCATTATCACTTCTTAGAGGGCATTATCAAAATAATGTTAATACACAGTCAAGTTGCATGTTGTTGAATAGGGAGCCTGTCTGAGGAATTTACGAGTGTTTCTTAATGATTGATTACGTTCTATAATAAATCATAGTAGTATGTTCGGGACAAAAGTGAGCTTAGAGCATTTGAATCGTGCTGTATGTATTTGAATTGAGAAAGAATTGATGCGTCGATTCTCTTTTAAATGTAATCGGAGGCCTACATGGGTTGTTTTTTTTTTGGGGGGGTGAAGCAATAAACGGTATCCAATCGCCATTTTTTTCAAATATTCATTTGTCCGAGATTTGGAATAAGCTTCGTTAACCCGAAGGTTCCAATGTTCGATATGAGCACAGGGTTCACTGAGTTCACAGCTTCATTAACCAAAAAAGCACCCAACGTCGAAATAGTCCGAATCCACACAAAGATTCGATAGTGCAAATTAATGGCTATATTGGGGGGGGCAAGCAGGAAGAGACATCTTTTTAACAGATGCCTGCCTATAGCTCAAAATCAGAGACTTTACGTTATTTCCGTAGCAAAAGTGACTGCTGGAAATCCCATTTAAATCGAAGCTTTTTACTATAGGTTTATGTGGGAGACTTAACAATCGGCTCGAGTGTGAAGCCTGAGCTATGCTAGAGTTTCGAAATGGGGCGAATGCACCATAGAGGAAGCGATATGTAAGAAAGGACTGAAGATTGGGAGTGAGACGGTAAACCAAGCAATATATCTGCTGTCGAGAGATCGTCGAGGTGGCAATTTACTGCATGTTGACTATATTGAAACATACATTTCAGCGATTGAACTAAAAAACAGTGCAATCTTGCGTGTGTTTTACAATCTTTTTCAGAAGCTGGAAAGAGCAATTAATGATTCCTCATCCGAGTCTCTTGCACCTGATCTGCCGACGGAATTAAGCATGAGAGCGACCGGATCATCAACGTTATCGGCAAAGCCGTCGGCGGAGATCGTCCACTGAGGCGACAGGAAAAGTGGAGGGAACCTCTACCACAGGGTCAAGCTCCTCCGTCCATAGAGTCATAGATAAGAAGTATTTGTGTATTGCACTTGATTGCAGTAGTCGTGTTTTTTAAGTCAAAATGGTTATATTTTGTCCCCGTTTATTTAAACTTTGTATACTGAATTTCCTTCAATGAGGAGGAGGGGATCATGTTTAGTTGCCTAAAATGTTTAGCCTTTGGCTCCCCCAACTCCTCCCCCTCCCCCTCCCTCTCTCTCTNTCTCTCTCTCTCTCTCTCTCGATCTCTCTCTCGATCTCTCTCTCGAGAAGAAAATGGCTGTCTCTTTATAAAAATCTTCAAAGATATCTCCCACTATTTACTTCAGATTTTTCTTTGTCAGTAAAACACGTCTAGCAACAACAGTTACACTTGAACTAATTACTGAATCACAATTTACTACCTACACATATCAATTTAAATGCAAAAAAAAAATCTCTTGTGGAGATTTTGCAAGACGCATGCCACTTTCATATCGCATACAATCTATAAGGCTGCTATTTCTTCCATCAACTCAAATTTTCTCAGTGTAAGGTATTAACATGAAATGATCTTTCGATTGTAAATACAGCTGCTGAAAGTTATTTTGCAGTTATTTAATTTGATCCTTGTATTTATTAGTGGAGTAAATGTGTAATGAAATCCAACCTGCTTTTTGGTATTCCGTTTTGCAAACAAGGCCTGTCTGCAATTTTTGTACAATTCATGAGAAACATCATACACATGCAGTTGTGTGTATTTGCTAACTCAAAGCTGGAATACAGAAAATTAATAAAGGTAAACATTTAAAAGGTCCATCACACGTTACTGCACATGTCCAGTCACCAGGTTTTTTTTCAAACAAAACCAATCATATACCGTAGGTAACACGTTGAGCAATGATCATAGAAAATGCTTGTGTCGCAGTTCATTATAATGGATGTTGCATGACTGAAGCACTTGTGACGGCCTTGTGCTGGACTCGACTTCAACAGCGGTTTTGTTCTGGCGGTTTTTGTTTTACTTTTGCATTGTTCTCAGAACAGAATTTGATATAGTCTGAATTATGGCGATTAAAACTGACAGTCTGGAGGCACAGGCAGTGAGCTCCGACATAATATCAGTTGCTCCTGTACTTTATTGAACAGCAAGTTGATAAAAAAAGTATTCCATTTTTTGTACTGATTAATCTTGCCCAGTTGGGTTGGGTTGTCTTAGTTGTGACCAGTTACACGTTCAGTTCTGTTCTTGTGGTCGGGTTATCGTTCCCATACGGAATGCTGTTTACCGAAGGCCTCCCCTGGCAGAATGCTTGTCGCACGCCGTTACGAAACTGTTGATATTTCAGTGCGTAGATGAAGGGGTTTACGCACGAATTGGTAGCGACTAGGGCCAAGGTCAGGAGGAAGTGCCAGTCGCTGAACTTCACTTTCCAGCCCAAGTTGAACATTAAGAAGAGGATCTGGTTCGGCGACCAGCAGACGAGGAAAGTGGCGAAGACGACTAGGAGTGTCTTGAAGACGTTCCGTCGAGCTCGGAGCAGGGATGCCGTGAGATTCTCTTGAGGGGCTGCGTTTGAAACGGGACGGTCTGCAGACGACACGCTGCACCCCATCGTCATCACCGGGCCAACTCGAGCGGCCTGCCGTTTTAACTCCACGCTTGTATGGATGTAAGCGAACAGCATCACGGCAGCTGGGATGATGTATTGTAGAAATACTGTCAGGATACCGATCACTGTGGACCCAGATATAGGACGGGAAACGCACTTGCCGTCCGCAGTCTTCTCCACGATCAGAATGGTATAGCTTTTGATCGCCACACCTAAGATCCAGCAGCACGCCATGGTCACTCCTACTTTCAGGCGAGGGTTGGTAGCGAACGTGATCTGGTACTTGTAAGGGTACACGATGGCGAAGTAGCGCTCCAGGGTCAACGCCAGAAGGTTGAAGGTGGAAGGCACATAGAATATGATGATCATGAAGTTGGAGATCCAAATGTGACACCAGATCCAGCCAGCGGCGTTGTCGGGTAGAGGGTCGGGCAGTGGCACGTCGGTCTGCATGAGGATGACCACGGATCCGAGGAGGTCGATCACCGCTTGGTTGAAGATGAACGCGTTGGTGCGCGTTCTCATGATTGGCACTCGGATTATCACAAGGCACACCAACCCATTGCCCAAAACGCCCAGGACGCCGATGGCGGTCTTATAAACGAACAGTGCAAGAATATTCTCCATTTCATTTGATAAAAAGGTCCGCTCAAAGTTACTCGATCTACCTTGCTGAAAGTTCTCTTCAAAATTAACTGCAGTACTGACTAATGTGGCTAAGAAGATAGGTTTGGTGCAATCAGAACACTTAAACTTTGGTCCCGTCATTCTAGAAGCACAAACGTTTCTTGATTGGCGATGACATAATCTGGCAGACAACCTGACATCAAGTCCACAGCACCCGTGCTTCGGTTTATTAGTTCAGCCAGGCTGTTCCACTGTTCTTGTTTTCATAGGGGATTTCTCATATTTTCGCGTAATTAAAGGCCTTCGCCATGTCGATTCAAGCGTGTGTGCAATCAGAACCGTGAGAGTGACTGATTGATGGATCAAACAGTTGTCTATGACAACCACCGCCTCTCCAACTCAGTAAGACTGTAGGTCTTTAAACATCTTCGACTGCTTCATACTGTCATTCTTGGCTTGTAAACATTTTGGGGCACTCGCTGCCGTTGAGATTGAAACGCCAATTAGACACGAACAGGAATCAACTTTTCCAACTCAAGCGTTTAAGAGATGACTTTAGTTTTGTATTTCTAACTGCCTTCCATGATGGGTTTCAAGTGGATCGATGTGTGTTCCAAACTTCGATTTAAATTCATCTACAAATCGCAACAAATTGACGTTTAATTGACTCTAACGGTGTTGTCCCACATAACAAAACTAACTCGACTGTCTTCCATCTTTTTTGTCTCATTATTCGAACCTGCACAGTCTGACTTCCTCATCTCAGAATGTTATGCCACACACGGATAGACAATGTAGGGTGTTTATTATGATGCTATATATGAAGGCGTCTTTTAATCCATATGAGTGTTTTCAGACCGCCTTGACGTCTTATGCGTAGGCCCTAAAGCTACGGTGAGTGTTCTTTGAAAGCATACAGGAGTGAAGCGAGGCTATCGGATGTGGATACGGAACGGACCAAAAATCGTAGGCCCTCCCCGAGAAGGCACCTTAAATCGAAGTCTTCCTCCTTTTGTACAGATAACTGTGATCAGGAGAGTTCAGACTATATGTAAAAACAATCATAGAGGAGGACAGATACTGCCCCGGAGATTAATGGCCCATTTACACGACAAGTGTAGGCTGTTTACCGAGAACGGGAGGACTGCGCGTAGAACGACAGGCCGTACTTAAAACTTTGAACGATACATCACAACAGATCACAGTCTAGTCCATTAGTTGTCTCCAGTGGCGTAAATCTATGTTGGAAATGGGGGGAATGGAGAAGGGTAGGGGTTGACTTGACCAGCAATGAAAATTTGAAAAGCGGGGGGGACACCATTTTCACTAGAGGGGCGATGTTCATGACAAAGATGTATAACTGTAATGCGTATCAATTTTTTGCAGAATCTTCCATCGGAATGGCATACCGGTATGTAAACTTTTCAATATTGCTTTCCCTTTTCAGTGTTATTGCAAACATTTTAGTCGTTAAGAAGTCTTGTAAATTCTATACAATCTGCTTTAATTTTTTTCTCATCACAAAAAAGTGCTAGGATGATAACCCACCCCCCTCCAAGAAAGTGGGGGGGGGGGTATGTACTCCCACCACACTCTGGGATTTACGCCCACGGTTCTCTCGTTAGGTATGACCGCACATGCTGACAAGCAAGATCGTCCTGTGAAGTTGCCATAGTTATGGAGAGGCCGTAAATTGGCGTGAGGGGCGGTTTCCGCACCGCTTGTACGTACAAACATGACCCTGGGTATCGTTTCCCGTCACTGCTTTCGGTCATCACTCGTCCGTTTAAATGGACCTGAAAACATAAGCAATCATGCGCAATGTACAAGCAAACAAATCACGGGCATTTGTGATGACTGCACGAGCGAGCGAGGTAATAAAACATGCTGGGTGAAGAGAACTCAAGAACTAATCCTAACAAAAACTTGGCAAAACGATTGATGTGCATGACTTGGTGGGGTGGTTAATCTCCCGTCTTTTTAACTATAGGGGGATTGGTAATTCAATACCCCCACCCCTTTGTGGTGAGAAACAAATTTAAGACCGATCGTGAAGAATTTTTCGCACTTCCAAACAACCAAAAATGTATTCAATAGCACTCAAAAAGGGAGAAAAGTAAAAAACAATAAATATGCCGTTCTGATGTAAGATACTACAAGAATGCTTATTAGTTATCACACAAGCCCGAGTTGGACACAAAATAATGTCACACTATTTGTTGCCATGGATTGACCAATCAGAATTTAGAGTTCAAGTTTGCCTAAAGATAAAGAACAGATTTACATCTGTATCATGAATATCCCCCATACCCTGTGAAAAGGCGGGTCAACTTTGGGTTGATATTTTGCCCAATGTTAGTGTAAATATCATCTTAGTAACCTTGGGCAAATTCTTCCCAATAGTTGGTCAATATTTGACCAACAGTGATGGAAATTTACCAACAATGTGGCAAGTTTAACCAAGGTTGGGCAAATAACAAATGCCCATAACTGTTTGACCAACTTTTTGACAGTGAATATAGTGTCACGTGGTTCAGCATCCCCTCCCTCGCTTTTCCAAGTTCCGTGGCCGGGCAAGTCATTTCCCCATCCTCCATATTTTCGGCTCAAACTTTAAGCCACACTGATGACTTGTGCGCAACTAGGGCGGAGCCCCTTTTTTTCTTGACAACAGTGCCTGTTCCGGTGACGATTTTTCCTGTTTTCGTCTCGATCGACTGGGCCTCCTATCCCCCTTGCATCCTACTGACAATTTCAGAAGGACCGAACCGCCATACCGAGGAGTCAATCCAGTGCACAGTGCCATTGTGAAGCTAATGTTGCAAAGGCCAATTATTCAACTCACTAAAAGAAATCCCACACGTCAAAAACAATTCATTGTCACATAATTTATCATAAACACTAATGCCATGCCAGTATAAAATCGTACGGTATACTTCCCACGTATATGGAGAAAATTGTTCATTCGCCGTTGTTTCACACTTGAGCCCACAACCCATCACGGTTAACAAACGAGGCTTTTGCACAGAACAGCCTGTTTGGAATGGGGCCGAAATATATTATGGTATTACCTGAATAAGCCTTTTGCGAGTTAAATTTGAATAAAATCTGGAACACTGAGTTATCTAATTGCACACGAACATAACAATTTGAAATTTCGCAGACTAAAGGCGCTGTTTGCCAAACTTCATGATGCGGGACAAGCTTTTGCATAGTGACCACTATCTCTGGAATGCCCCGAATCACGAGGTATGGCAACAGTGTCTTTAGTATCGAGAATTCAAATTGTTATTTTCATGTGAATAAAAAGAACGCAGTGTACCAGATTTTATTCAAATTTAACTCGCACGAGGCTTATTATTTAACACCTTGAGCGTCATTAGGTGGGGTTGTGCGCATAAAAGAAGGGGAAAAAAGACGTTTTGACGCACTGTCTTTCTCAGCGTAGTGGGTAAGAATAGGATTAATAATGTGGGTGCTATTGGTTTGGTTTTGCTCCTTTTTTCAGATTCTTTCCTGTTGGAAGAGATCAATTATGAAAGTATAGTATAAGGCTAACCTTAAAGTTTACTAAAGGAAAACAGCTCACTTCATCGTGTTCTCCATTAGGTAATACCATGATATTATATCGGCCCTGTTGGTGGTGCAGTCAGGTGCTTTAAATGGTTAGACGACACAGTTGCTTGTGTTAGTCATTGGCACACAAAGAAAAGACAACGATAATGGCAGAGTCTGATGTTCAGTTTTTTGCGTGTGTTTACTCCGGATCCCCATGTTGAAATTGATAAATCTGGTTTAATTTTGAGCGAGCCAAATGTTGACAGGAAAATTAAAATGAGTGATCTGCGAGCCCAAATGAATACGTCAATTTGAACTTCATTAATAACTAACATATTTTCTTTATTTTACAGGTATTTGGCGTGCACTTTCATCTTTTTCAACTGGTTGTCGATAAAGCTATCACAAATGGCAATTGTATAGTAGTTTGTTCATGAAAGGGTCCAAAACCTTTCATTTGTATGAAATGGTATGGGTTTTGTCCTCCAAATGCATTAAGATTAGAAACAACCTTTTCTCAATAGCATTTTATCTTCTTGGAAGTGACACTGATACCTTTGATAGCCAACCTTCCAACTTTCTATTAGCTTTGATTGTAAATCAGTCTAGGAGCTGCGAGTTGCTACTGTGACATGATTTATAGATCTCTTGTGTTGATGTGTGGCAGCATTCAGGCCGTATCTACTTGGGCTGATTTCTTGAAGATTATCAGGAGTAGTCCACTCCTGATGAATTGCATGCTTGCACTTGAGGGCGTACATGATGAGATTCACTCGGATGTAGCTCAACCAGCGCCACGGATAGAAAAAAGCACCGGTTATTGAACAAAAGCAGCCCAGCCAAAGTTCCAGAACAGGAAAATGATGTGGATGGGAGACCATCATGCCAGGTAGGTGACGAAGACGATCAGCAGGGCATAAACTTAAGGTGCTGCGTCGGTCTCGCAGGAAAAAAAACAGTCCTGCTCGCCTAGGAGCCAGGACTGGCAGCAGTGGGCCCGCTTCCTGAGACAGTCGACGGCCCGGAATGGTTGGCCTGCCGCATGTTGCGTATAACTATATACTGCAAGAACAACGTCGATCGTCGGTCTGCAAGATGTGGTGTTCTATAGCCGACGCACCGCTATGACGGCTTCGTAGTGTCGTGACGTCACAGAACTGGTACGGACACGGAGCAGAAAATCTTCAGAATAATTAGGTGAAGATATTTTGGAAACCACTGACATGTCAGCAATGTGTGATTTTTGGTCCAATGGTACTGTGAAAGGTGTCAACAGCCAAACACGGTCCTCTGCTCTTTGACCATACTGCGCAAGCGCGTGTGACACCTAACTGTTCCGCGAAAATGAAGCTTTTACATAAAGTTTTAAAATTCTTTAAAATATGGCTTTTAATGCTTTTCTTTTTATTCTCAACTAAATGCCAAAAAAATAAATATGCAGAAAACAATTCTTCAAACCGCGTGCCGGGTGATACTTGTGGCAGGCTGCGTGGATCTTCTCTAAATTGCTGTGATAAATACTCTGAATAAACGATAAAATAAGACACAGAATGTACTTCGGGTAACTTTTATTTCTGTCACTCGATCTGAAATTACAATATAGTCAAGACTAGTAATTAAAAAGGCATGCAGAGTAAGTATACACAATTTTACCGTCAGTCTCCTGGCTAAAATGAAATCTTCGAGGAAATTTGGTTGTTTCATCATTCGAGTATGCTGTAATTGGAAATGAAATTTCCCAATGCAGTGGCAGCGGCTTGGGATAGCAGATGACTAAAATCCCATTATATTTCCTATGACTACAATTCTAAAAGTGGGGGGTGCAATATATTAGGGGCGCTGTTCATGATACATATGCAAATCACTTGCGCACGTAATCTAACAGAAAATCGTGCATTTTGAGTTTTTATACTGTTTGTTTGACGTTTTTCGGTGTTATTCAGTACATTGCGGCATGGATGTAAAGTTCAACAACAACCTCAGACATCACATTTTGGCTTCTCACTACTGCGAGGTGTGTGCGGGGATGACTAAACGGCCAATGTCCCTCTCCCTTTAGAAAAAAAAGGCTCTGTTACAAGACGTGTCCCTGTGAGCTGAACCCCAGCCAATAGCAGATTAACGTACGGGACCACTAGAACCTGATCCACAGCTTCCAACATTTTGGACAATTTCCTAGATCAAGAGCCTCTTACAAATGCAAATGTTCCATCAAGGGGTCGTCCACATTATACTTGCGCAGGAAAGGGGCGGAAGGCAGAGGGTTTTGTTTTGTGGGGGGTGCATATGTACACGAATGCACATGTGTACAATGTGTACACAATTTGACGCACGACCGTATAATAAAGGGTGACCGATAGAAAAAATAGATTTTGTGTTAGGTTTTGTGGTCTCTTAAACCTTTGATAACATTTTGTGACTCACGACTAGCCCGTGGATCCTCTCTGCTACTTAGGCCCTACTTAATGGAAAAGGTCACCTCAACGGTTTAACGAATTGGCTCGGTGTTATGTACCATAGTTGTAATGAATCAAGTCAATGACTCGACTTGAGCCATTGCTGGATGGCTGAAGAGGCTATATCTTTTTAAGTCGAATGTTTTACTCTTCACAGTCAAAATAGTGTCAATGGTTACAATATTTCGTGTTTGGGTGCTAAGAACATGCTCATTCAAAGACACACAGATCATCAAGGCTCCGTTAACCTGAAATTTTCTATACTAATGAAACGGTTTCACTACTAAAAATACATAGAAGATACATCAGTTAAGACCAAAATTATAAACAACCCTTGAATAAATGGTAGTTTGCTATTTTCTTAAAACATTTGAACTGGATATAGTGGTTGACCCAGGCAAAAAAGACACTCGTCAATCCTTTGGCAAAGATCTAAGCTGTTGGCTGTCAATTCTATGGTCAGTTGGTTATAAATTCTGTGTTACCTGAATTTTGAATGGGTGTATGAACAATTTTCATTTTAACGACAGAGCCTTACACTCTATTTGTAAAAGTTTCCTTATAAAGTGTCACCTTGTCCATTCGATAACAACTTTTAAACTAAATCCACTGATTGACTCTAGTCTGAGTACGTTGTCACTGGAATTGCACTTAGCAATATCACTTCTTTAAACTAGAAAAAGTTAAGTGTGTGTATTAATTTTCATACACATTCTATAATTAAGCTGAAGCTGTAATGGTGACGCTTGTTGTCAAATTTATCTCTACACGACACGCCTAGCGCACCTGCAAGATTAGCTATGCGTACAATATCATTGTTACCGCTGTGGAAAGTTTAACCGCTTTATGCGTTTCCTACTGAGTGTCGATGTCACCAATGGTGTCTTCATCTGAAAGTATAGTCAAAGTAAAGAAAACGTAAAATTAGTACAGTTAGGCCTAACTGCAGGGACCTCAGAAAAAACTGCTTGTGAACAGTTCGCGCTCTGTACTCCGTACATTACATTTAAAAGCGCGGAATACAATATTATTTGTTTAAAGACAGACATATCGTAATCGTTAATTTTTACTGCACCTTCAGCGTAATGATTCAGAGAGATCTCAGGGAGTGTTTTATGAGTGTAATTGAGATGACTATACACAATAGCGTTTGGAAGAATTCGTAAAGATATACTAGGTAATAAGTAAAAACGAGGTGATTCAGTCATCTTTACCGCCAAGACAGATCACTCCAGCATCTTGGCTGTGGCCACAAGTCGACTCCTCCCAGCAACGGGACGGACAATCACCGAGGGCGTCCTCCGAACCGGCACAGGCCACACCGTCCATGTGGACGGGCCCCCTCCCCTGGCCAAAGTAGGCGCCGGACTTGGCCTCCTTTGCGTCCTCGAACCCGAGCTCACGGCAGACCACGGAAGCGTCGTCGATGTCCCACTTGTCGTCGCAGATCGTGCCCCAAGTGTCGTTGCGGTAGATCTCCACTCGACCACTGGTGTTATTGGAGCCTCCCACCAACCGAATGGTGTCTGTAAGTTCAGAGAAATAACGCTCAATGAAGTAGCACTAATCAGATTTTTCATTTGGTTTTGTTTCTTGGGTTTTATTTTGATTTTCCTCCGATTTCTCAGACTAAATAAAACATTTGTCTGAAAGCACACCTTAAATGAGTGAAAGATACTTACAATGTCCATATTATATTTCGACAGTAACAATTATTTGGAATAAGAAGAGATTCGACGCATAAGTTTTGACGATTTTATGATAGAAAAATGAAAAGAATTTGGCTTGTTACAACTAGAATCTGTGGTGCAGAAAAGGTGGTAGTTTTCTTTGTATTATTTTGGAGGGGGGTATTATTGGCGTCACATGAGAGGGAAAGACTTGACACAAACCGCGTGAGAGAGATCTTTTTTTTTACAGGCAAGATTGACATAAGGAAACAAAGAGTAGAGATGAAGATGCTTGTGACGGGGCTCGCAATGGTGGTGACGACGTTGGTGATCAATAATGGCGCTTTCATCGATGAAAATATTGACAGTGTGAGACAATGGATGGATTGAAGGAGGAAATTTTATATTTACTAAGTTTCGGTTGGCAAACCACCCCGGCAATAGTTGAGTCGTTACACTGCTGATACTTGGTGCAGACGAACGGGCAGTCAGCTAGCCGACTCTCTGTCCCTTCGCAGGCGACTTTGTTCATCACGATCGGCAGGTCACCACTCCCGAAGTCTGACGCTGTGCTCGCCTGAATAGCGGCACCGAGGTCAAGCTGACGGCAAACAACGTTGGCGTCGTTGATGTCCCAACTGTCCGCACAGACGGCACCCCAGCTAACACCTTCGCCGTGGTGGTAGATCTCTACTCGGCCGCTGTGACGATCATCGCCGTCAACCAACTTTATCGACCCATCTTCTGGGACTTTAAAGAGTGTTAAAAATACGTTCTTCGTCTTCATGCAGAGCCTTCCCCTCCTTCTGTAAACGTGTG
The DNA here is from genome assembly GCF_001949145.1 of Acanthaster planci. The sequence continues at coordinate 37,137 of NW_019091653.1, forward strand.
CTTCACGGCACACACTTAGAATTACCTTACAAATTAACTTACATTAACCTTACAAATTGCGTTCATAAAGACAATTAAATGCCTCTAGCCAGTTATTTCGTATATATGAATTTCAGTGAGAAATTTCAACAGTGATGGATACTGACCTCGAAGTTTCAATACTATTTTGTCTCAGTCTAAAAGAGGTTAAATTTTGGCCCCATGGACCCAAGATTTTGGTTCTGCCTGAATTGGGAGGCTTACAGATTTAAACTACGATGGCACCACACAGTGGCGTATCTCGCCTAGCCCTTGCAATCCTACCTTTCATGCATGCCTTAATTTTGGTTCAGCCTATTGATCCTCATTGCCACTGCATAAAGTATATCCCGGCCGCCTTAATTCTGACCAGAGTCACTATTTAGCCTCGTCCCCGTGGGTAACGTGAGAATCGTCGAACAAGGCATCATAGAGACCAGCAAAACACTGCAAAATCGAATCCATGGGAACGAACGCAGGCGGCATTAGTTTGTGCATGTCTTTATAATGACTCAATGACCGTCCCATGAAATATGCAAACGAGACAAGTGCATACGCGCTACTGTCACTGGTTGGCAAGTTCGGCCGTCAACACTGTTGGCAGTGTAGGAGAGCTGCTCTTACCAACCTACTGCTCTTACTTCAGCCCTTGTCCGACGATCAGCTGGTTTTTCTCGAAACCAAGTGAGGTTTTCGGTTCCCTGTGGTGCGTTGGAATGTAACAGTTCCTTGTCCATAAGTTTAGGTTAAAGCTGAAGTTTCATTTACCACCGACTTCAAATGTCGTTAACCGTGTTACAGAGTTAAATTATACCTTTTGGGCGAATGCAATAGATTTCTGTATACCTTGGCACCCGAGCACCTCAAATCTTAGATAGTAGCAGGAACCATACGACTGAGTTGGTAATATGCGAATAAACCTTGCTATCGGTACCAACGGGAAGGTGACGTTCGTTGGTCGACCACTGTACACTAAGAACTGGAAAAATAATCATTAGAAACAATTCCATCAGCTAATTCTACTCAAAAAATGTTGTCGAAATTTTAACTATGGTTTAATAACTTTCATGAAGTAAACATCAGCAGTTTTTTTAAGTTATATGAAACCTAAAGTGCTTAAAATTTTCATTCCGCATGGCACCGTTGTTCAGTGGGCCCTAGGCACCGTGTTCCGCATACTGTAGACCCTATAGTGTTCCGTAGGCCCTAGGCACTGTTGTTTTGAAGGACCTACACGCCTGGTCCTACCATGGAGAAATAAAAGACACGTCCTACGTACCGTATATACTCCGCCGCGCCCATAAGCACTGATCTCATGCAATGCTGGTAAGTGTTTCTTTTATAGAACCTAGCATTTTGTGTTAATATTTATTTTTATAGTTAATTTTTAACTAATACGTAATTAATACGTGAATGGTGAGGTTTGTTTTCGAGAAACACTTCCAATTATATGCAAACATTTTCGCAAACCTCCGAATCTAGGCCCTTGGCACACTCTGCATATTATAATCCAGCCGTAGGTTCAGTGAGAGAATCCTTTTAGAGAGGGTTTATAGGCCTATGGTCAACATCCCCTCCTGAAGGCAAACAAGATAACACTTATCTTAACTGAAATGTAGGTGCTAAGTCTGAATTGATGAGTGAAGTAATGACCATGGGCAGCGAACATCGACGGCGCACTATACTTACTGTGATGGGTTCGTCGTTTGCACTTGACAAACTACGCCAGTCACCTGACTCAGCAGTGAGGCTGTACTGCACTGAAAATGCCCGAACATAGTAACTGGTCGCAATGTATCTTCCTTGCATGGTGACCCCAGTAACCGCAGTGGGTTGACCCAGATCAACTTGGATCCACTGGTTTGATGTATATCTTGGTCTCCATCCGTAATTTCCTGTTGGGAATGATGAAATTATACTCTCTTTGGGACTATCACGCAAGCGAGGACAAATACCTGAGATAGATCTGTTTGTATTAAGTCAAACATGCAGTATATAAGCGAATGAAAGAAACTAAGGACCATGGTAAGTTTTAATATAATATATTTACTGATCACTGGTACCTGTTTTGTGGGCCTGGAATAGAGCCTTGAACGGGAAGAACCCAAAATTCATTCGCTTGTTGTTTAAGTCCCCCCCCCCACTGAAAATGAAGCCTCAAAGTGGCCTCTGCAAAACTTACCGCAGTTACGCCACTGTGTATAAGAAGCATCTTGAAAGCTCCAATGCTATACGCATTGGCGAACAGAGTGCAGCCTTTTAAATGAATGCACCTCAATACCGCTGGTATTATTTATGCTGATGTTGCATTTGCGTTGTTTTCGAAGGTCGTGCTTTATGCATAGAATTGAGCACAAACAACGGCAAAACGACTTCTCTGCAATTCAACCGCTGCAAATGTGATATACAGTGAGTACGGTGGAGGAAAGAGTGCAAGGTAATACAAGGCAACAGATTTTCAATTTGCTCTGTTCCACTGATTTAGCCTAAGGTGTTCACGAAAAGGAGCAATCGGAGACCAACAAAGACCTACCGACATTGAGGCGAGCGTAGCGTGGGTAGTAACCAAAATAGTATGATGACGCCGTGATGCTTCTGTCTGGGAGGGCACCATTTTGCATGCCTAGAGGCCCACTTGTACATGGTGCTAGGAAAACGAACAAAATCGTTAAAACGTCCCCTATCGAGTTTAAGGTACGTGTACATTATAATACTCGCTATACATCTATTGAAAATACTGAAGTCGTTCACGGTTTGCTAGAACGAGACAAGGTTTTAATTTCCAGTTATAGTCTTTTTAATTTTGGTTTCGGATATGACATTGAAAGTTTTTAGCATCCAAAAAACACAAAAAACCTTTTTCGACTGTTTAATTTTTCGTATAAGACGGTAAAACAACTACTCTGCTTTTCAGGGGTGAAAAAGGCACAATTATTATATTAAGGGCCGGGTTGTTTTGGACCATCTCACAGCCAGGAGCGGATTCCAACCCATTGAACTTAGCTGTCCCATGCCCGATATTTTAACTCGTAACATGCATGTAGAAACCTTCATCAACAGTACAATTTTCAACTATCGACTCAATCCTACGTACATGTTTGTTAAGGTCATTTGAAGTTTATGCCACATGAGTGTCCGCCGCATGCATTGAGCACGGCAGTGGAAAAGAGTAGTCATATTTTGCTGACCTATCTCGGAACAATGGGCACTGTGTGAAAACGGCATTTTCCATTTTTCACAGGTGGTATATAAATTGGTGTTCTAAAGGTTCGGCTCGTAAAAAAAGCATGCACTGCGGTGAACTCGAAAAAAAACAAATGTTGGGAAAGACTCCGGACCTGCCTCTTTCAGAGTTAATGGTACAAACGTTGAAAGACAAATTCTCTCAAAACAAATTTGCCTGTAAGTATGCACAGTTTCAGAACTTTTAATGTTTATCAGCGTTCGTAAAAAACAAACCAAACACAGGAAAAGGTTTATATTGTGTTTGTGTGGTTGGACTCGACGCTTAAGACGACTGTCTTAATTTGCAAGATATCTTTTGTCACTCGCAGATCATAAAAATTGTCAGAATTTCAACAAAACTGAGTCATAAGACTATCCCGGCGTAATACATTCAACTTACCGGATGTCCCTGCATGTTCTTCATCCCCATTGACAGGATGTGATGAACTGAGTCCTGCAAAAGTCACAGGAAGATATTTGGCGAATGGAATCGGGTACTTGGTTTGGTTCCAAGACCCGCTTACACATCCTGATTGATTACGTTAACAATGATCTTATTCGTCGGTTGTTTTTGTGGGGACACCATTACACGTAAAAATAATCTCTCCCATATAACACTCAGACGTAGAAGTGATGGATTATTGATATAATCATTACTTTGACCTAAAACAAGAACGTTTTGGTCCGGTTAGTTTGCTCATTGGTATGTCGAATCCACATTAACGCGAAAACAGCCTGCCTTTAATGCTGACAGGTGGTTTTTGCAGCAACATGTTGAAGCAAAACTATATGAATGTTCATATTATTAAGCTTTAAAATAACCTTTATATGCAGTTATAATTCGCTCATTTTTGTTTGTTTGACGGACTAATCAAAATAACTGAAATAAACGAGACTATTTCAATTGCTTTACCAACTTTTCTTACCAGGTATCAGTAAATATGAATGGATTTGCCATACTACTGTAATCTCTTTCGACATGTGAAACACATGTGTCTGATACTTACACTTTTGACTAATCTCATTTTTTTTAATTGAAATGGATGACTCTATAGGCTTATGGATACTTTTCCTACATCAAAGTATCCAAGCAGCTATCACTATAACGCAAACTCCTTACGTTCGGACTGCACAATGGCAAAAGACCAAGGTCAACATGCAGGTTGGAACGTTCAGAGGACATACAACGTCAATACTCCGTTAAATGTGCAACATAATAGGCCTACTCCAGGTAAACAATGCGCAGGGTGCATAGGACTTATAAAGCTATTTAACGTGGAAGTTACTTTCAAGTAACGATGGATTGTCAAAGATATTTCAAGCTTTTGTTAGTATTCATATGATTGAACACAATATGAATTAACTTCCAACAACAAGCTTGGAGTAATATACCGAAGGAGGTGGTATCCAGTTGTTGTGTTTAGATTTGTACGACAACGCAGAGTCCAGATTCCAAGGAGAAAGGGATCTGGTTCTTCAGATTTCCTAAGTGCAAAAGCAGCGAATTGAATGGGTATTAATTAAAAGGTATTGCTCCAAGCTATGACCAGGTTCAATGGTAAGCTACATGTATGTATGTACGTACAGTACATGTTCACTGCATAAGCATCACCACTTGTTTACAAATGCACAGGTTTGCTCTAAGAACACTAATGATGTAATTTATACTACGTATGATTGAAGGAAACCATGCTAAGAAACGGCGTTCTCGTGCGCACAGGATTAATTACGACTATAAGATCTTTTTGCACAACACTAAAACTCCCGCTTAGATTAGAAACTAATAGCAAAAACGATTTCTTAGGATTTTCTGAAGAAAGAAATTGAACAAGCCAGAAAACCTGAGAGAAAATGATCATCAAAGTCACAACCCTGTACCTTTTCAATGGCCCGTTCACACTTCTTGCCGCAAAGGCCATTTGTGCGCATGCGTGCATAATTATGAATTTATTAGTGAAGGTCTCTTTAAAAAGCGTTTTAAAAATTCATATGAGTATCAAATATATTCAAATAGTATACTCAAATATTCATATTCAAATATCAAAACACTAAATAACAGTTTCCTATGCTTAATACCACATGAAAACACCTCCAGTTTAATAAATGATGTGCATTTTGAGGCAAGGATTGTTGCCATACAAGGGTGAAGCTTTCTCCAAACTTTGGCCGTCCATGGCGGTCAATGCATTTCCAGACAAAATATAGGGCTATGTACACGTACTGATGTGGCTTACCGAAAAGGACTGCCACGAAGGCAATCCGCAGGTTGTAGCTAGATGTCATCACTTCTGAAAAGGAGCTCCAGTCGGACGATAATTAAGTTGCTGGTCAGATCTGATCAAGAACGATAAACTGGCCAAAAATCACAAGGGCCAATTACCTTTATATCGTGGGCATGGCATGTCACTCACACCCTTGAAAACTGTCGCAATGTACTTAACATCGACGAAACCATTTTGACAAATGTACTTAGCCCACTCTAAAAACTTGTGCTTTCATTTCCTTGTTGACATTGAAAACATAAGTTGGCCTAAATGAATAATAAATATTACAATACAAACTTTTTTAATCCTGCTTAATTCATGTCAATCATAAAATTGTGACTAGTAGGAAGGGATAATGATCACATAAAGACAGACAAAGGCACAATGGCATGTTATGTTTTCATCTTTTTACTCGTGTAAAGATTGAACTACACGTTTGTGAAGGTGGTGCAAGCCTAGTGGCGCAAACCTTGTACGTGGCTATAAAGAATTGTCCGTACTCAAAGAATTTAATTTCCAAAGTAGTTGCTTCATGTGCATTTTCATGGGATTGCTCTGGGTAAATAAATAAATGTCCTAAGATCTAAATAAGCCAGTTTTGGTGATTGAGAATAGTATGCACGAACAAATCCCTCAAATTAAAATTATCATCAGCTGGAGTATTAACTGGAAGATGAGGATAACAAGGAAGCCTGAAGTCTCTCGTGTTATCGTCATCAAGCACGCACACATGTGCCACATCGTGAGAGGGAGCCAATAGGGCCACCACCACCCCACCCCCTAAGCGAAAATTACGTTGTTATGCCTTTATTTCTTTATTAAAATTTAAGCAAGAGAGGAATGAGCCACTTTTCCTTTTCATTCTTTCCTCCCCAGAGAGTGTAACATTACTCACAAATCGGCCAATGCTCATTGCCTGTTGCCCCCAGATTGTCCCCCCAAAATTGGTTGATAATCTTCCCATGATACGCGTTTGCCTTTCGTCATCACTGGCCTTCAGTAGAAATTTTCTTGTCGTGATGTTACTCTAAAACACTCCAACCGTCTAGTACAGATTTACACGTCAAGTGTTCATTGGTTGCTTTGATGACATTTCGGGGGTGAGAAACTTCATTGTGAAGAGCTCTCCTGTACACGTACGTTGTGGTTTCATATCACTGAGACTGCGATGTGTCAATAAAGTGCTCAAGTCTAGGTACTCATAAGAGGCAGTAATGGACTCTTAACTTCCACTTTTTTTCAATCGACTTGGGTTATCGACTTAAAGCAATGTTTGCAGTAAGGGGCAGCATGCACGACAGAACCCTCCAAACAGTACAAATAAACTATTTTCTGATATCGAAACCATCGATCTTCACAGGAAACATTTTATCAACCGACCCACAAACGCTTGAAAGCCCATCCATTATCCATAGCCTACATCCTGATCAACCAATCCATCAACGTGCAGTTGAAGAAGCAAACCAATGTTTCAGTTAAAATGGTCTAGTTTACTGAGTTAAAGTTTATGTCAGCAATCAGGCCAAGGGGACTTTTTGTGGCGCCGGGTGTATGATTAGTTCACTTTGTGGTCATTGTACGGTCAGAAACAAGCAGTATTAGCCCCCCCCCACCCGACCACCTGTGGCCTGCTACCAGTGATTTAAATAATATTATTAGGATTACATTGTGAGAATGCATGGTCGATTTGGCGAAGTAGGTCATCACGAAAACACTGTGCTGACTGGAAGGCTCTAGTTTGTGACCGAAGTCGAATCCCAAAGGATAAGCTAAATGACTCAACTCGATAAGAGTCACTGCAAGCAAATGAATTGACCGCGTGGATGTGTAAGCCTAGTTTGGTATACACGAAAATATAAAGGTCGATATGGAAATCATAAAACTTCAACTACTAAATGCCAAATTCCAACCAGGTCGCTGTTTCTCATGTATACTTGATGGATCAGTGACACGAACTAAACAGCGCATTTTCCGAAACTGGAATTTACCTATAATTATTATAGCTCTTGATTAAGATTCGCCTTCGAAGGACATAACTAATATAAATTAGCTAACATAAAAGAACACTGGCCAGGGATCACCACGAACCGTGGTCATGAACTTTCAAGAATTGTAGAGAAGAAGTTTTCTTTATTTTTTAATCAGTAAACCACACCTATGTGGCGATATGATGTAGTAGGCCAACAGCTCTGGTCGTATCCAGAGCCATAGAGGGAGTAAAACCAACTCAGCACCTTTGAGGAACAAAACTGCTGTTCATAATGTGTGCAGTACAGCATGTGTGCTACTAAGTTTTCAATTTGCACTGACACCTAATCCACTATGTTGGTTCAAACAAGTGACTTAGCAGGCGCAATCAAGGTATTAATATTCTTGGTGCACACGAATGTAACCGGAGGAAAAATCCTGAATGGGTAAAGACGCTTTTGATAAATTGTTATCTTAGTATTTTTCACTTTTTTCGTTGGTTTTTAATTAATTAACGCTCGGTAGAGGGAGCGGCCTCTTTTGGCGAGTCCATTGGAGCTAATTAACATTTTTTTTAGTCCAAATTCCACAACTACTTATCTTATCTTACCCCTGTACATGCTGAAAAACCTGGTTTAGTCATTTTACAGCCAGGGCCTCCCCTAGCCAGAAAAAATGCAAAAAATCCAGCCGTCCTTGAGCCAGCCTCCAGCCAATTCCCATAGGACTGTGTGCTGTGTACAATCTAATGGGTTGTTTACAAAACGGTGCCTGGGGCAGGGAGTGGAATGTTTTTTATCAGTAACAGCTGTCTGGAACTTGTCAGAGGCCTCTTTCGGCTGTCTTTGAAGTGTAATTTTGGTTGGGGGTGTTGTAGTGGTGGTGTGGCTTGGCTGGCGCGTGGCGAGGCCCCCCTCTCAAATCGGGATAGCCTGGAAAAATGGCCCCCCACGGTACTGTACTTTTGGTGGTTTTTGATGGTTTGTAAGAGCTGTAAAGGCTAGGGGACAACCACTGAAGCATTAATATACCTTTAAAAGGGACTCGGGGCTCTGCAACCCTGAAAAATGAAACGGACTCAACGGAATAGTCAGCTCCAGATACCGCGTGAAAAAAATTCGCGTCGAAGAGAGACCGTCGACTATCAACGGCAATACGGTGGGCGTTGCAGCTAAGGGACAAGTGGCCCTTACCCCTCCTCCTGGAAAAGAGAGAAAAAAAACATTAAATTGGAGGGGCAAAAAAGCGAGAGAAAGGGGGAAAAGAAATGAAAGGGGATGGAAATCACCAGTTTGCCTGAAAAATTGCCCCATCCTAATGAATGGCCTATAAGTTCTATGCCGATGAGATCTTCCCCCTCCCTCCGAAAAAAAAAATCCCCTGGAAAAGTGCTTTTACCCCTTTCCTCTTTTAATCTTCAAAAGTGGTCAATCACAACATCTGGAACCTACATGTACGTGTACTAAAGGCAGTGCATTCCACCAAATGGTTGTATTTCTGCGCGCAAGCTCATTAATATTTTGTAATCCCACGAGGTTTTTACAGTACAGTGAGACGGGCCAAAATCAGGAGGCATCATAGAAATACTTCCATAAATCCCGAATTCGGGACTGATGTTTCCAGTTCGGGGCATTTCTTCAACAAAAAGCCCCAAATTGCGGACCTATTTTGGATAGAGGCGGGAGTCTACATTCAGAGATAAGCGCTAGGTTTTACTGCTATTTGGGGGGTATCTTCGTTCAAAAGCAAATAAAAAAAAACCTGTGGCTAACCCCCATGGAATTCAAACGAAAAGTGATCTTCTGGCCATAATCCTGAATTTCCAGTGAAAAAACGGAGGCCAACCTTTTCACGAGAGTCAACAGGCGGCGCTATTTCGGTCCGATTTTGCACTGTTTGTGCAACCGTAATGTGCAGCGCCCTCAATCGTTTATCATTAGTTGTCGAGCTCAAAATCGTGAATTCGTACAAAAAAATGGAGGAAATTTCTAATGAAAACGGTGAAGTAACCAATCTGCCAGAGGTTGACATAAAATGGTGTGAGTATTGCCCGTCTACTCGACAAGAAGGAAGCCTGCAAGCACTCAAGGTAGTTTAATTTATCGCTTGGTTAACCGATGTCTTCCTTCCTCAGTAGGCTTGATTGCGACTATCAGTCGTAGTGCATGAAGCACGGACAGTAGTGTAGGCTAAATGAAGACAACGTTCAACCTTGGCTAACATGTACCTGTCATGCCTGTAAGTTAGTGACACTGACACAGTCAGCTCTGTGAGGTTCATACGGTAAAGTTTTGTACTTTCATGACTTTGTAAATTGTAGATTTATAAACAGATGTAAAGAGTGAAAACAGCACAGTAACATACATGTACTAACAACATACAGCCCAAGGGCAAGGCACTGGTACATGTACGTACGTGTGCATAGGGTGAGTGCGGGAATTTTCGACCAGGAGGAAAATTTGACCAACTGCATTCAAAGACTACACAGCTGGTTGAATTTCTTGCTTTTCTTATGTAGGTGAATACCCCCACCTTTACCCTCCATACATGTACATACATGAACACACTGTGTCCCCCCCCGGCCCAGTCATGCCAGTGCATACATGTAGATGGGGATCCTACCATTGTCCAAGACTGCAGTTTAAAACAAAATTCTACCGTTTACTTCTAGGAATACAAGCAGGAGTGTGCAATGGCACAGAAAAGGTGGGAAAAAGACTGCATCAAAACAAGTTTTTTTTCAGTTACTTTATCAACTTGATGATCAAGTAAAATGGCAAAAAATTCATAAAAACAACTTAAATAGCTAAACATGAATGGAAAATATGGGAGAAAAAGTCAAAAATAGCATGTGGATATTTTTGACCTCAGTTAAAAAAACACTACTGACGCATGTATGCAAATATTGGTAACACGCAACATGACTACAATGCATAGTGGCCAAGATTGCAAGATGTCGCATACATGTACAGTGTACCTACATGTAGTTCTGTACTCTCCTTTTACAGCAAATGTTACAACCACGGAAAACCATGAATAGGAGATGTCGGTATTAGTTTTCTTAATAAGGTCCTTTCAATATTTTCAATGTCACTTCCCAGTGTCAACGTTACAATGAGCAAAAAATGATAATATTGTCAAAGTGCATTTGAATGCATCCATGTACATGTACACGTATAACATGTTTCCACAAACCGTATTGTCCTTGCATCATTCATATGGGGATTTCATGACCGCGGATTGCTCATAGATCATCAAGATACACTGTACATACATACATGTACATATGCAGCTGCATGCTGATTGTAGGGTGCCACTGGACAAGTCTACTGAGTGTACTTGATTACCAGCTCCAGGCAGGAACAAGAGATGTTACAGTCCCTTGGTGGGAACTCACCACATTTGATCAAGGACTAGAGGAAATAATTCCCACCAACCTGTTTCTTCTTTGCTAAGGGAGTGCTTCCAGTCTGGATTCTATTATAACAAATAGTGATGGTGTTTCAATTGATGCATTCTTGAATACTACAGGAAACCTTACCGCATGGGTACCAGTATATTTGCTGTCAGCAGGAGACTTCCAGAAACGTGCCCCGGGTGGATTTCCGAGTAAACATAAAGGATGAGCTGTCGGCCAAAGAGTGGCTAGCCAAGTACCAGGAGACAACACTGGCAACATGGCGAACAGCAAGGACATATCCAAACCGGGGCAGCAGGACACTGTGTCGTGTAAGTTCATTTGGTGGGTTTTTTAAAGAAGGGAATACGAAATCTTACCCGCTTGACCCAGATTTATGTGCGCCCAGACTAAATGTAAATGTACAGAACATGTATTTGTGACCTTCTCTGTGAAAATGAGTCACAAGTCGCCAGAGCAAAACCTGCAAGCAACTCTCACACAATGTAAAGCAATAGGAATCCCAGAAGTTTATTCATCTTCATACATGTACATGTTCCATCCATTTTCATCTGGATATCAAATTCAGTGACACATCAAAACAGAGGGCCAAATTTCCTGTTTCCAATATAATCTAAAACTCAAAAGTAGCTCTGGCGACTTGTAACTTACATGTATTTTCACAAAGTGTGTCACATTTAGTCTAAGCCCCCAAACAAACTTGGTTTATTGATTTAAAGTTTGTCTGAGACAAGCTCAGTTACCACAATTTCAACCTACTGATCTCATGTGCATTACAGCACAAGACCTTATACATGTACGTGTATGTACACGTGTACATGTTACTTAGCTCATTTTATTTATACCCACTTGATCACAAGCCAACTGGGTCTTTCGCTCAGTTTTTCCCATTGCAGTCTAAGCCAGGCCTGCATTGTACAATACCTATACACGTACATGTACATGTATGTACAGTACTTACAGTTCGGCACTCGTTGGCCAAATACATGTACATTGTACTGCATGTGTATGTACGCACACTATGTGTACGTGTATCTAATTACATTTTGCTGTATATACATGTACATGTACACGTACACTGTACGTGTACATGTGTATTTTTCAATGGAGCTTCTTATCCATTGCCACCACACACCTTGCTCCCACAATCAAAGGCATATACATGTACATCGGTATGCACAAATCAACACTTTTGGACCCCCGGTTTGTAGGATGACCCAAATCCATGTTTGAAACATTTTTTGTTACCATTTTGAAAGGTAGGAGTGCTGTAGGCTTAGTGTCAAAGTCAATGACAACCAGTTTTCAGTATGATGAATCCCATCAATCTCCCAAATGCCTTTCTTTTTTCTTTGAATTACGTGTATGCCATGCTTAGCATCTCCTTTTCACATTTGGAAATTCTACCCATTTTGCGTGTACATTTGCGTAAATGCAGCTGGAGAAGAGGTGTCAGCACATGACCTGCCCACGCTCCAAATCGGCCGACTTACGAAAGGGTTCCAAGAACACCAATTGCCCAGCCGTGCTCATTGTTATCGTCAGGAGGACCGAATTCAAACGCCACAATGGTAAAGAAAGAATGTGCCGGTAAGTTTAGTCGAGAAAAAGCCTCTTTTGTGTTGCTTGTTAATACACTGTTACAGTCATTCTCAACAGAATTTGTTGTTAAACTTTTAAAATTGCATCAACTATATGATTTTCCATTTTGAAAAAGGGTATTTTCCATTTCGTCAAATCCTGAATTCCAATTCAGAAATTCAAATTCCATTTCATACCTTAGTGCGCATGAAAAGGAGAGTAAGTTTTAAACTATGGATAAATACCCAACCAACATGACCAAACAAAAGAAAGCAAAAGAAAAAACTATTGTTTGAAATACTCTGCAATGTTTCCAAATCTTTTTATGATTTTTTTTGTAATGAAAATGTTAAAAAAAAATTTACACAATAAATGTGGCATTTCTAACCAGTGCAAAAAAACTTGCTGAAAAACCAGTCAAAAACTTGCTGCGATTAATCAGCGGACAATTCATGCGTCACTCCTTGTGTATAAATTCAAATTACATTAAATACATGTACAGTGAAGTTGTAGAATAGGTCCTGCATGCAACAGTCGTTGATCACAATATGTTAATATTGGACATTGACCCGCCATTTTATTTGGCAGTGGCACAATAAAATTTGGAAAGTTAACATTAAATCTTTGCCTTAAAATTCTCTTCGTCAAACACTTCTTAGGGCTCATTCAGCTATGGTACACCAAGCTCACCTGTACTGGGTTTCGTTTAATTCAAGAAATATGTGATTAGTCTTCCGTTTTGCTGCCGCGTTTTGATCATTTCGCCATGCGATACTAGCCTAGTTACAAGGCGTCTATGTGGATTACCCCATGTGTGCAATAAGCATGTGTGTAATTATGAACTTGTTTGCGCCTTGATTTCATTGTTAGTACAGTGTACGTGTGAATGGCCAATGTCCGTACAGCGCCACTGTGCTGTGCTGGCTGCCGCTGGACACTTGGGGCTCACACACACCATAGCGCAAGTATCGGTACTACTAAGCGCAGACAACCCAGTCATGTGGTGAAAAGGTGCAATTCAGCATGTTTCCAGCATAATTTGTTCATTAAAAAGCCTGCATTTTAAAAGGGTTTAGTAGGCATCTATTTGTAGTACTTTGTAGAAAGTTTTCTTTACTTTTTAAGCCATTCTTAGTGAGAAATTTTGCAGGTTCCGTTTTACACAGTGGATTCCGTTTCAAAGTGTTGATTCTGTGAACTCTGTCCATTTTCCACGAATGCGGAAAATCATTGGCTCTACAAATGTTATGCTGAAAAACAACCTAAAAAGTAGATTTCAGAGCTACTTGCCTATAGCAAACTTACGACAACATTTAGACTGCCTCACTGGGAAAGCGCATATTCATGATCATGGAAAACACATTGTTTGTATAAAATGAAACATGTAAAATGTGTTTCATACATGTGTATATTGCACACTGACATGCAGTGTGTACTCCTAATGCAGATGTTTTAGGGGATTTGCAATCATGTGTCATTACACGATCAGGCAACACAACAGTTTGGTGTAGCACATGTACATGTTTTCATGTTCTACACCTTTTTGGGTTTGTTGACTTGAATTTGCAGGAATGACTTGGCTATCCAGCAGGTGTGACACTGTGGCCATTTCCTCATACATGTTTACATTTTAGTAGCAGATGAGAGTCTGTTCTAGGAACCTGCCCATGTCATATCTCAACTGATGAGACATGGCAGTTGCAACATCATCCAGACTGTGTACATGTACGTGTCTTCTTTTTGAAAAAGCATAAAGCAATCTATAGCAGTGCTATAATAATAATAAAAAGAGCAAGCACTTGTAAAGCATGATCTATCTAGTAAACTATTCCAACACACTGTATTATCATTATCCCTGCACATTGGGCTCACACATTATCCGAACATTCCTGAAATCATCTCGGCTCCCTGGGGAGTATATACTAGCCTAGTGCTGCCATTTCGGCGCAAACAGCTAAACATAACCGTGTCTGCCCTCACAGGTACCCATTCACTCCTGGGTGCAGAGAGGCACATAGGAGTAAAGTGATTTGCCCAAGATTACAACATGCTGCCACCAGCTGGATTTGAACCCTGACCCTATGATCAGAAGATATAAACCCTAACCACTAGGCCAGAACACCACCAATAACTTTTCAAGGCTGTTCTCAATTCTAAACACAATTACCAGAGCTTTCATCCTGGATGAAATGTTCCAGGGACTTCATTTTTTGCCAGCACCTCTTATTACCTGTCCAAGTTAGCACTAGCTACATGTACATGTAAATACGTGTACTGTACACATGGTACATGTGTCTGTGAGCTGTTCCATTTCCTACTCTGCTGATGCTTTGACTGCCCTCAGGTCAGAAGATCACCATCTCCCCAAGTGGCCCATGACGGTTGTCCTGAAGCATGACCACAACCACCCCCTGAAGGCGGCCAACATGCTGCGGCACCGTGATGTCTCCAAGGACGTGCGCAAGAAGCTGATAAAACTCTTCCGGGCCGGTCATTCGGCCACCAGTGCCCTCAACATGCACCAGTATGACCTGCAAATAGAGCATGGAGATGATTATGTCTTCCTGAGCGGGGACAGACACCACAATCCCGATCTCAACTTCACTTGGAGGTACATTACAGCAGTCTCTTCCATGTGATTTTTGTCTTTGTAAAGGCTCCTCACAAACCACTTAGAAAAGCCTTATTAACATGTAAATCCCCATCATTTAATGGATGGGTCGTCAGTAATATGTCATTGAATGATTCACTCAAACACAGTGCAAACATATGATGTGCCGGCACCCCAAAGCTGGAATATGTTCTAATCCTCTGTTGCGATATCAGTAGTATACAAATAAATGATGTTATATTTTAATGAATTTTTCACAATTGTGCAATGGAATGAAAAATTTCATTTAGTGGCAGATAAAGTGATGCTCTAGACAAATCAAATAAAGTCTGATGAATTTCAGTATCAGGTGTCAGTTCTTGCACACTTTACTGCTTTCCCGACTTTGGCACTGACTGGGAAGTTGAGGTCAGTTTGAATATACATGTAAGCATGGGAGATCTGGGAACATACATGTACATGTTCACTGTACATGTACATAGAAATACAGAGTTACATGTAGATTTATTATGCTGTAACACTTATTAATTGCCACTGCAGCTGTGCATTTATGGGTGAATGATTCGGTAAATAAGTGAAATTATGATTAAACAGAAGTTACTGTAGGTTAATCCAAGTGGTTGAGTACATTCACATTTTTATACATGAGTACGAGTACTTCTGTATGAGTACATGGCAGTTTTTTCCAAATTACCAGAACATGTACATGTACTTGAGTCAAGTACAGGTACGAGAACAAATGTTACAAATACTGCTTCTACACACCTAATCTTCTATGTGCTGGAACAAGCATTTCAAACTATGTCCTAGGTTTGAAATGCACCATGCACCCATACATTGTAGTTCAGAGCACACTTTATTTGACCAATTGCATATGCTGCAGTGCATGGTCTCCATTAGTGGATAGTGCTCCCAGATGAAACGATTCCTGCTGTCCTGTCTCTTCGGCACCAGTGTTCAGGACGGGGTGGATAGTGCTTAAGTGTGTTTAGGGAATCCAGTGATGTTGCATTTTCATCAGCCCACTTTTAATGGGGGAATGCATTGTGTTGGGTCTTGTACTTAGCGACTGTAATGGAACAGTGGCTCTATACAGTAGTTTTCACAATGGTTACCACCATCGGTGGGGTTTACAGCCCTTGACCAGTGATAGCATCGCCAGCGTCACAAGATACATGTATCCCCCCTCATAGAGTATGATAACTGTGCCTTTAATATTAAACTACATGTACATGTAGCATAGGTCTCACTTGCTGGTGGGTTGATCAAACAAAAACCCAAGGAAGATGGACCGTCCCAAATATGAAAATAATCAGAAATCTGTGCCTTTTCTCTTTTTAATAAAGGTTTTTCAAATTTTTTTAACAGGTTGTACAACCAGATTTTTGGAAAGGCAAAAACCAACCAGGGCGAGAGGCCGAAACACCTACCTGTGCCAGGGGAGATTATCGACGAGGCAGTGGGTAAGCGGAGGGACAAGAGAACATTCACCATCAACTCCAACCCGGAGATGGTGGCCATGTTGCAGGAGAAGATTGACAAGTACAACCTGGAGAATGGGGACTGTGTCCGGTGGAAAGTGGAAAGCAATCACCTGGTGATGGCCATCGTCACGCCCCTCATGAAGCGCACCCATGCCCTGATCAAGTATGCTGGAGAGATGGTCTTTATGGATGCCTCAGGCACTATGAGCCGGCACAACACCCAGGTCTTCATGATGATGACACCCAGCTTTGCTGGTGGCCTGCCCCTCGGTGCGTTCATAACCACTGGTGACTCAAAACAGCTCATCCAGTCTGCCATCCAGCTGGGCCAGGATATCTTAGGTGATACTGCCTTCTACGGGCGAGGGATGGCAGGCCCTGAAGTTTTCTTCACTGATGACATTGATGCTGAGAAGTTTGCCCTGGAGGGTGTTTATCCAGGATCCACTCTCATCCTTTGCATCTATCAAGTCCTGCAGGCTTTCTGGAAACACCTTTTTGATCCCAAGTTCAAGATCCACAGGGGCGACGGGCCCTACCTGTTCGAAATGATGAAGGCCATGCTGTATGCATCGTCGGATGCCGACCTAGAAGTGTCCTATCAGAACATCATGCATGACGACATTGCAAACAAGTACTCACCAGTGAAAGCAACGTATCTCAGGATGTATGAGAGGAGGACAGAGTGGGCACTGTGCTACCGGAACGCTTTGCCTCTTTGTGGCAACAACACAAGTAACTACTGTGAGTCGGCCATGAGGATCCTGAAGGACAAGATCTTCCACCGGGCCAAGACATACACTGTCGTCCAACTGGTTGATTTCCTGCTGACAAGGATGGACCAGTATTACCAGAAGCGCCTGCTGGACGTTGGCCACAACAGGCTAAATGAGGCCCTTGCGTCACGCTACATCTCTAGTGGGGGTCCAACTGTGTGCACCCACAAGGACAAGATCATCCAGGAATCGGCAATGGTGTTCCTCATACCAAATGAGAAACCCGAGGAGACCACTTACAGGGTGGACATGACTGTTGGACTCTGCACCTGCCGCGTTGGCAGCACAGGTGGGCCTTGCTGTCACCAGAAAGCTGTCCTGACTGGCTTCTATATCCCCTCCTGGAACTTTATCCCAGTGAAGGATGAGGCCATGAGAGAGCTCCTTTTCCAAATTGGGGGTACCATGGAGGAAGAGAAAACCCAAACCCGAAAGCGTCCCAGGGAAGATGAGGTGTGTGAAACTGATGACTTTGACCTAGCAGCCTCAGAATACGATGACACGCCACTGGAGGAAAGAAAGATGTGCAAGGGAACGAAGAGGAAGGGCATGGTTGTGTCTCCAAAGGTGCATCAGAAGAAGGTGCTGGCCGAATTGGATGCCTTTGTGGCTAGGATCAAAACTGGTTACCTTAACAATCCCTGCGTGTACAAGGATGCATTGGAGGACTTTGTCCACCAAACAAAGAAGTTTAAGACAGACGCTGAGCTTGTATGTGCCTTATACACATTTGGGGAATAGAACGGAATGTTTGTGTGTGTGGAACACTTTCCAATAGAAGGCAGACTCCAAGATGTTTCATGAGGAATGTAAAATACATGTGTGTGTGTACATGCATACATTGTCTCATGGTGCCATCTACGTGAATGAGATTTTGTGGGCCAGTGTTTTGGTCATTCAGCTAGACTGAATGTTGACCTTTTTAATGTACCTCTTCACATTCAAAAATATTGTGTTTATCACCTTCTTTATGAGAGAAGATCAGTTTGGCCCAGTGCACTTTGTTTTAAAGAATAAAACAAAAGCTAGTAATACTGTATTCCATAATATTCTACTCCTTCCCTTTTTGCTATCGTATGAAGGAACTCTGTAGGACTGTTGAGAGCACTCTTAAGCCTGCTATGGAGTGCCAAGTGAGGGTATTTCCATTGATATTAAGTGGTGTACGAACTATGTAAATACTGGCCATGTGAGCACTTTGCTATCACCCCTGTGAACTTACATTAAGTGTTGACACATGATCATAAAAAATTTGCTCTCATTTTTCAGTTTGATGTGCTTAGGCAGAATGGCTAAACTACGTTCAATTGACTGAGGCCCAGTGACCATTTGTACTTCACATTTTTCATCTATTCTGTTTTCAAACCAGTAGAAGTTGGATATCAACTTAAATTCATATATCAGTGGACTAAACTGGCTAAGTGTGAAGTTGAGGTCTATGTGTTGAAGTAAACATGTTGAAGTAAATTGCATTTCGTGAGATGGAACCTGCACAAAATAATGGCAGGTCATTCTTCTATTCTAATGACCCTCACTTTTGGCATATGTCGTCCGAAATGAGTAGGCTTTTGAGTCTGGAAGATCCCTAGACCAACCCAATGTCCTAAGTCTACTGGTAATTCTACACGTAGTTACCTAAGCATGCCCCTCATGTGTTTTCATCATTGTGGTCTTGAGTATGACCTTTGTATTTATAACCAAACTTAGTGGCTCTGATGGGAAATCCCATAATCAGCTCCCATTCCGAGGTTGAAGTTGATCCATAAACTAAATACTTGTACATATGTACATGCAGTTCAGTTACGACTATGAAACTCATGAGTTGCTCGTGCGTCTACCTACATGTACGCATAGAGGGCAGGAGATGGCTGGAACGGTGATTTGCAATCATGGCTTTGCTGGTGGAGCTTACACAGTGTCTTGAGAAGGAAACAAAATATTACAATACATACATGTAGCGACAGACTGACTGATCTCGTGGCAACCTTTAAAACACCCGTTTTTTATTGCGTTAGAGGGGAACTTTGCAAATTTTTTGGCATGATGGTTGCCTGAAGACGGCCTCACACTAGAGTTGGCGAGTGGCAACTTTAGCGAGCTTGGCAAACTGGGTTTGGACACTCGCCGGAGAAGAGCCGCGACTTGTACATGTTAAGAACAGTTTTGAGATGGTTTGGCGCCTTATGCAAACGTACGTGAAGGAAATGCGACTTCGTAGATTGTTGCGCAAGCACTTAGCAACAATTGCACCACTAGAATCACGTCACGGCCACCAACCAGCTTGTGTAACTCCCCCCCCCCAGCCAAACCAAGGTCAGCCTCAGTCTGCATCCAGCCGCTGGAGACAATAGACGTGCAGGACCACCAGACGGACGTTCAAGACCAGCCCTGACTCCTGGCCTGGGTCTTCCTGTCCAGCCCAGGGCCTACCATAGACCAGCCCAGGGTCCAAACCATGGCTTTCTATTAATTTTGGTGAAAGCTGGCAACATGTTTGAGATGGTTTGTAGCCCATCGCGTAACACACGAGAAGGCTTTGAGCATGTTAGGACTACATGTATTTTGAAACGATCTGGCAAGAAAGGCCGAATGGTGACATAATATTCACCAAGAATTTTGAACATAAATTTTGAACATGTTCAAAATTCCTGTTCATATCTTTGTTAACTAGGACGAACCCCACAAACATTTCGAAACACCTTAGCTCCTTTTTTTTTTTTTTTGACAAATTTGCGAGGTGCTGCCAGTCCAGTTACAATTTGCAAAATGTGAGGAACCTTTAACCACACAAGAAATTACCGGAATTTAGAACCTGACAGTTTTTGTCATTTTCCATATTTTGGTTCCGGAAGAAAAACAGGGATTTCCTTTTGGATACCTTGCCCTACTGAGGATCGGGGTGCCTCAGTGTTGTTTGTAAAATGTTTGAAAAGTTTGTGTTTTTATCTTTACACTTGTAGTGGAACAGTAACTTTTCACGTGCCAGGATGTAAAAACGCCGAAGTTATTAAACAGATGCAAAGCAAGGTCACAACTTAATTTTTGGTTTGTGTTCATTAGTAATCTTATTTCTACATGCTTTGCTTTCCACATAATTTGCAAGATTAGATGAACACATTCCAACTCAAGCCAATATTCGTGTTTTGGCTGTCATTTTACTTCATACACCAAATTTCCTGCTGAACAGTTTATACACTTCCGTTTGTAGCATAATAAACGCTCGTAGTTCCTTAGATATTTATGAATAAGTATTAACTTTTCCTTTTTGAAAGAGTCCGTGTCCCGGATAACAGTTCATCCGAGTCATCCTTTAAGGTGGCAAAATCATGCTACTACACTGTCAGGAAAAGGGGCTACCCTGAAGAGCGCCACCAGTTTTATTTTCAAGGTGCCCATGGTAATTTTATGTTTTTTCTTTCAAAATAAAGAGTATTGAAATTTCCTTTAACTATTTAAATCAGGCCAGCGACCTATGCGAGTTCACACCCGAGTATCCTCCACAATCAAGTGCTATTCTGTTGCAGTGCTGACACCCTTTCCTCGAAGAAATAGTCAACCGAATTAAAAATGAACAGTTTGTCACGATCACGCGCACAGCTAGTGTGCAAAAGGCATTAGCGCGAGAACCAGCTCGTGAACGAACACGCGTGCGTACTCTTTTCGTTTGCACTGCGCTTTCTGGATCACAGTGACGTCACACTCGGTATTCGATTTAGGAAAATTTATTTCGGACCCATGATGGAAGTTACACGTATTTCTGTTCATTTTATGCTACTGCCAGTTAATATCAACAAACACAATACGTGTCAAGGTTGTTTTCAGTTTTTGAATATGATGCAGAGGGGTTTGTGTACAGGCACAAGTGAGATGAGGGCTTGGGACGTATCCTTGAATACAGAACTCCAAGATGCTACAAGCCCCATGCCCTATAAACACCGACATATTGCTTCTCAAAATTTATTATACCAAGAAAAGTCAATTAGTAATATCATTAGCACAGCATCATTCTTTATTCGTTTCATTTTATGCTGGCCACAATGAGTAGCCACAATGAGTATTCACAATGATCCTGCACCTCGACGTTTGCTGCATACTTATAGGACGAAGACGGTCAAATGAATCATATCGAAAACTGTCGTAACATTTCCCAGCGGATGTTGCAAATAACTAAATTGTTTCATCAGCGTATCACAATGGAGGTCAGACCTGTTTCACAAAGAAAAGTTTTCAGGGAAATATATATGCAGTTATTTTACCCCTTATGCATTTAATCTTTATCAAAGTGGACTCATTCTATTTTGAAGGATTTTTTCGCAACCAAAGGTACACGATAATAGAGGTTTGTGTCACAATGAGATGCCGATGTTCCGCCACATGCTCCCCTTGGAAAGTCTTGTTGTTACTGCATGGATGCAGTCGTGTCATGGTCATGCCCAAGGCTTCAAGTTGTAGGCTGTGTGGAAAACTTTCACGGATTTTCGAAAATATAGCAACATTTGTTTAACCTTTAAAGATTTAACTAAAATATGGGCGATTCACTATTGCCTCCAAGGGTTTGCAAGGCCTTGGCCCATCACGTGCACAATGCACAAAATCTGTCGACCCTTTCCAAACGCGCACTGGGTTGACAGATTTTGCGCATTATGATTGGCCAACGCATTGCAAACTCATGGAGGTGCACAATCAGTGTTAATTGTATTGAGAGTTTATTCCTCTTTGGACCTGACGTTGCTGTAAAGGTTGCGGGGAGCACTTTGGAAGTGACCTTTCACCTCCAAAAAGTAAATATTGATATTTTTTACTGTTTTCAGTTTCTTCTATTCCCAGGAGTTGGCTCATCCTCATTCCTAAAAACTGAGCAAACTAAACGAACTCAGGCTAGTTCAAGTTGAGGATGACCGTTGGTCTCCATATATGGATGCACCTTTGCAAAAAGGCCAGAAATCTGTCCGCCGAGCTCATTAATAAAGGTTATACACGCAAAATATTCTATATTAGAGGGTCCTGAGATCCATGGAACTGGGGAATTGAAGAAATATGGCACTGAACCTCTGGGCCGGGCTCAGGGCTTCCAATTGTGAGCAATTTGGATGCAATCGAGTCTGAAAGTGGCACTATTCGAGCCATTTTTCAGAGGGATGCATTTTCAAAATGGTTACTTTGCGGGGCAGTAAATTTCCTTCGTTTTGGGGGTGGTCTGCATTAGGTGAGAATTTCTCAAAAAGTCATCTGTCAACCAACTAAAAATTGAAAGGAAAATGAAAGAGGACATGTGGAACATCATTTTTCTGTGCAGCTTGGACACGCATGAGAGTTGTGAGTATTTTAGAAATATTTTTGAAATATAGGTATTTATCACTGCTGTCTATGGGAATTTATTTGTAGTGGTGCACCCTTATCCATGTTATCAATGATGATGGAGAGACAACTGTACAGCGCCCTCTATAAAGTTAAATTCATTTCGCTTGCTTTGCAGGAAAATTAAATAATTACTTTTGGAATGGGTAAGGAAATCACACTGTGTGTTAGAGAGTCATTTCCACACTCTGTTTTGAAAATCTGTTGGTCTAATTCTAAAGACGGTAAGTAAATCGAATGGGACTTTATCCCCTTCATCGCTGCGGACATGTATGTCCATATAGGTGAAGTTTGCCGATTGACGTTGCCCCTGAAAACTTTTGATAACTTTAGTCCTGGTATCCGGACCACCACCTGCACTTAGTTCATTGCGTTAATGCGGAAGTTTGAGATTTGAGTCGGGTTCCTGCCTCTACCGTAGTGACGCGCAAGCACGTAACACCTGTACAGCGTAACGGATTGGCGCTGCCTTGTATCGTGCACACATTCAAGCCAACTGAGTCATTTCCGCGTAAGACGCCAGTAAACTTAGGTGGTGTAGCTCGCGCTCGACGTCCTGCTTATTCTGACCGAGGTACACTGTATATGATACCGATTCGCTAAGAAGGAAGGTGAGTTTTTAGGTCAGCGGCGAACGAAAATCCGGATTTTTAAAGATAGTTCTTATTTGACATGTTGGAGGAAAACATTATACCGCTGGGCCTGAACGTTAAAATGGCAGATGTGTAACGTTAGGCCTAGGGCCCTTTTGACGGTCAAGCGCCTTGAAAGTTTCGGTCGCCGGTCACTCTTTCGCTGTTTGTCTTCCTACCTCCATCCATGGTAGAACAATGTAGGTCTGCTCCTGCAAACGTGTATGTGTACAGTACATGTACGATTTATTCGGATGTTCGGGGGATCCTCAAGGCTCAAGCAGCATGCGATAGCCTTATTTTTAGACTGATTAGGCCTAGGTCACAGGTGATGCACTTCTTTCTGTCACTTGGTGTCTGAAGTTTCAATAAGCAGAAGTGTTCGACTCATTTGGCATGACAGGGTACTAGTACATGTAGGTTGCGTGTTGGAGATGACACGTACTTCTTACATGTACATGCGTACATGTAGTTGAACGACAACAGGCATGACAGGAATAGAGCTAGATTATTAACCCTAACAGTCCCAAATCTGCCAATTTCAATATGATTTTAAATATACCCTTGTGGGTTAGGGTTAAAGACTTAATTCCCTGTAATTAAATTGTATGCCCTGAATCATTTGAACTCTCTTCCCTTGTTAAATGAAGACTTTCGGATGAAAGTTGTAAGGTTGTGCCAAGCAATATGCTGGGCACAATCTTAAAACTTTCATAATTCTGAATGCAAAGGAAAAGGGCCCCCTAGTAGTTATTGAAGATTTTGCTCTTCCAAAAGTTTTGGTCGGGGCAGGGGTATTAAAGTGAAATCTTCCCTAATTGAGCCCTAGATGATGTATGTGTGTTGTTGATCATGGCACAGAAAAATTCACAGATTTCCCAATGTCACAAACATTCGGGCTAGAGTTACATACTTCAGACAATGTCAGAGGAGGTACATGTAGATAAAAGAGTATACATGTGGGCCTACATGTGTGTCATGTACGTGCACATTTGGCATCCCCTTGTATTTTAAATTCGAGAAATTAACTCTTCAGAAAAAGATGTATCTCTTCAACCTCTTGTCTTATCACATGTACCACCATATACATGTATGTACATGTAGGTGACTGTACAATGTTTTAAGTGCATGTACACGTGTACACGTTCACAGTTGCTCTTAAAATTAACACTAGTTACATGTACTTGTTATGCGAGCGACCTCCTTTGTACATGTACATAGTTAATTTAAGACTGCAATTGCCAGTTTGAAATACATGTACCAGTAAATGAGATCTAATTTTGTGGAAGTTGTGCTTTTTACATCACTGAGAAGAGATGTACATTGTTGACTGTATATTTCTCCTTTTGTTTTTCTATACTACAGGCTGTCATTGTCAATATCCCTGGATAAATGTACACCCCATTGATGTAACTGTACTTTAACCAAACTCGTGTGGGTTTTTGGCTCCTTGTAGAGTCACAAATATTGAGAAGCATTGCGTGGCCTAAGTATAATGCTGTACATGTAACCGTACTATACTGCTACTTCAGAACAAGGGCTAAAGGCTCTCATTACCAGTTACTTGAGGTGCTCCCACTAAGTTACCCAGAAGTAAAACGAGCAAACAAACAAATAAACCCAAAACCACCTGATAGTAAAAAGGCAATGTCATTTACAAAGTGCCTACACTTCCTGCATTTTGCGGGTCAGAATGATGGACAGAACAGTGCAACGTACTGCTAAGAGAAACAATTGTACTTGTATGAAACCTGGTTAATCAGACTCTTTTAGCTTAACCTTAATTGCTCCAAGACCCTCAAACTCCAACTGTAGGTTTTGTTCCTACGTGTACATGTAGTTTTGTCAAGTTTCGGCTGATTCAGCCCCATATGATTTACCATACAAACAGGTACCGGTAGGAACATTTTGAACATTGTTTTAATGTTTTAACTGCTTTTATGAATCTCTTTTTTTTTTGCCTCATGGTTAAAGTCATCCAGCCACAACTGAAAGGTGATAATTAGACTATGACATTACCAGTAACTCCATCGCATCTACTGTAGTACAGTGTACGTGTACATGTACGTATGTATCATAAATTTTTATCTTCATCATCGTCAAAAACAGTTGGTACATGTACTTGGAAATACATACCGTAGTTCCCTTTAATATTGCAAGGAAGCATTGAAAGGACTTAAGTTGAAGTACGACCCTCGAAAGCAAGTTGATAAAATACCAAGTTTATGACCAGTAAAATTAAATGGAAATTTACAACAACAGCAAAGAAGGACAGAAGATTATGACCGGTCACATTTTTTCAGGACATTCCTTGTCTACAGTACTTGTGTACTCTTACATACATGTAGAAATTTCAGATCAAAGTTCAAGTGTATACAGGTCTGTACTTGGTATACAGTTCATACCGGATGTACCTGTACTGGTACATGTCTATACATGTACTGGTTCACATCTTGGAATCAGCCAGTAAACTTTATACTCTCTAGAACACAGAGAGAAAAAAGCAATGGTTTGTACATGTACATTGTACATGTAAATGTCATCCTGGGATTCCTTGCAAAGTCCAAATTTTGAAAGAAATCTCTGTGATAGAGGGACTCTTCCAACAAAGAAACAGCTCAGGCTTTACATACATGTAGGTCCCTAACTACCGGTAGCCCAGGTTGGACATTGTTTTCATTACACTACGACTGACATCAAGGGTTTAAAAGTCCTCCTACAATGCAGAAATGTCTTCAACATTGTTTTCGAACATTTTTACCTGGCAAAGACAACTCAATTGTCGTTCACTGAATATGCCTCAAAATTTGAGGGGCTGAAGAGGCCCCACCCATGCTACTCCTTCCCTTCAACATTTTTTGAAAGACACAATAGAGTAAAAATGTTCTAGTGTACATGTATCTTGCTGTTCTGCACCCTATACCAACCATTGCTTGTAAAGTGTCAGGCATATGTATTCCAATATCTTACTAATTTCTATGTCCTGTTTCATTTCCTTCTCATCTTGTAGAACCTATTGATTCAACAAATACAGCTTGCCCCCAGGGAAAAATCATCCTTCAATCAAGCATGCATGCAATAAAGGCTGTGGAGTTTGTGGCAGAAAAAAACGTGCCGTGATTTTGTCTTTTGTACGTGAGCCCCATCCACCAAATATTGCAATATTGTGCCTGTCAGAATGAATCTTTCAGACTTTGTATTTGCTTGCATTATGTCAGATCCAGTTGATAGTCTCATTTAACTCGCTGTGGATTTTCTCCTTAAAGGGTCCGTCACAGTGCAATAGTTTTGCAGCAACGTTGAAAATGCACCCTGATGCTTTCTTAACCTGGCTTTCAGTTTTTGTTTTACAAGTTTGAATGGTGTTTTGATACCTCTCAGTTGTGCTGATGCAAACTTCAGTTTTCATGAGAAAAAGTGTGATGCTATTCCAGGAAGAAATCTCAACTTTGCATGACATGTACGTACTTGGACATACTGTACATATACATGTACATCTACATGTACTTGTAACTTTGGCACAAAAAAAGCTGGAATGTTTTTGTACTGTATACATGCAAATATTTCCTTTTCTTTGGTGATTCATTGTTGTTTGTGTACATGACAACAAGCAACCAGACACCACTTTCTGAAAGGTTTCATGAGCACATTTTTCGGTTACAGTCTGAACAGAAAACCTATAAACTAAAGAGTGCCAACACTAATCGAAATAACGGCAGCACTAACAATATTATGTCCTCTGTTTTCTAAAACAATTTGGATGATTTAAATGTTAATTTTTATTTTTTTCAATATGCATTCTGTACTACATTTATGTACTGTACATGTAACCCCCAAATAATGTTCAATTGGTTTCATACACTAAAGAGGAATGAAACATTCCTCAAAAAGTGTCTGAGGAAACCTCACCACTAGGACCAGTATTTTTTTCGTTGACACTGTGTCTTTATCTTCTTGAAAAGTACATGTATGAACAATTTGACATGCTTAAAAGCTTAAAATGTAAAAATCTGTGATAAAGAATCAATTTCTCTGCACCAGTAGCAAGTCTCACATTGTGAAAGGAAAGTGGCATATCAATTATTTTCCTGATTGTGGATCATTGGCTGTTATCAAAGCAATGCATGTTGCAGAGTCTGACAGAATCAAAACAAACAGCTTCATTTTCCGCTGATCCACAGGATGTTCGCAAATTCGCAAATGTGATCCTTTTCCTGGGTTTCAATTTTTTTATTTTTTGTTTTTTGCAGAAAATAATAATGTTTGGCATCATTGTGAAGGCCTTCACCAGTACTTACACTGTATGTTTGGAAACAAAGACAGCAAAGTGATCACAGTTTTTTTGGGGGGGGGGATATTTTTGTATGTGATTGCTTTTTGTTTGCCAACTTCAGTGAGTTCTTATTCCATATTATACCCCAAAACAGAGACTGCCAAGGTGTCATTTATGTACAGTGGCAATACATGTACATACATGTACAAAACATTTGCCGGTACATAACTGTTCCTTGTAAAGTTTAGGTACATGTAAACCCCACTGGCAAATTTCAAAAGCAATCTAATTGATAGAGGGAAATTCCTTCAGGGAAACAGCACAAGAGTTTAGGTCCTTAATAAACTTACATGTGTACAATACATGTACTTGTATACCACCACCATGAAAGCAGGATACGTTTGAAAATCCTGTACGTACTGGTACACACATGTACAGTGTACATGTACCGGTACACGTACATGTACATGTATGCAAGTCTGTTACCCACAGAGTTACCCAAAATGCAAAATACATGTATGTGAAATTTAATTGAAATGTTTTTCAGCTCTAAGCAATTTTTATGCGTTCCATTTATCAAGAGGAAAATTGAGCATGTCTTTGGTGTTCTGCTGAAGTGAAATCTTTGATAATTTATTCAGCATTTCATACACGTACCCGCCCTGAGCCATAGTTGTCAATGGAGATCATACTTGGGATGGGTTACCATGGCAACTCTCTGTATCAGCACAATTGCATTCACAGCTTGTAAGCCTTTCAGAGAATGTGTTAGAGTAATACGCTAACAGAGCAGAAAAGGTCTGATGCACCTGGACCTGTTTTTAGTGTTGAAAAGCGTAACACATATACATGTAGTTTGACTGTTATGATGGTACCTGTACCCTTGTACATGTAAATTCAGGTTTCACACTATGCTGTTTTAAATACCTAGGTAATCTCAGACTTGGCAAAAATTTAATCCAAAGATTACCCGGGCACTTCTCGGGGTAGAAAATTCTCTGTTACTCATGTTCATCATAAACAGGTTCATGTAGATATACACCCATGGGGATACGAATTTTATGCAAGCTACGCGCACATACATGTAAACAGGTTTCAAGCTGGTGGGAAAATTGTGTCTAACAAATGTCCGAGTTAACATCATACCACTACATGTAGCAGACTTTTATTTAAATTGGGGAAAAAGGTATTGAAATTAAATTTTTTGAAAACACTTGAAAAAGCCGTAATGTATTTTAGATACATGTACATGTAGTTTACAACATCTGTGTAAGTTAACCCTAACTGCCATGCTTACAGGACTAAGTACTACAAAATACTAAGTAGTAACCTGAGCCTGAAGGACCTAGCGCTACTAATTACTGCTTCTGGCTAGGTTATACTTCCATTGTTACTCATACAGAGAACAATAAAGCCATGCATTCACAGTGCCACAGCACTGTACCATACATTGTCTTTTCTATTGTATTTTATGGCTTCAGAGAACAATGCGGAACATGTCCTCAGTAAAACTGATAACTACATTTTACTACCTGTAGTAAATACATGTACACTGTATATAGGGTTAGGGTTAAAGGAAGATGAGCATTAACAAGAATCTGCTTCGTTTTGTATTTCTTAAAAATTGCTATCAGTTTTGCGAAAATCTTTAAATTGTGCATATCAACTTTTACATTGTGTGTTCAATTTTTTGGTACCTACATGTACACTGTACATGTACAGTACATTGCAAGACTAGGAAGATAGGCTCAAACATTTCTTATTTACTGCAAAACATAGGTCCATCTTTTTTGGTGTGTCCAATTGGAGATTTCCCATTTGAAATGGTAAACTTTGAAGGAGTACATGTACTGTACATTAATTTTTGGTTTGGGTTAATGTTTTGTAACCTTAATTGCGTTCTCATAATCAAATGTGGTGGTCATCATGTAAAGAGCCGTTTTTGTCTTACCAACTTTTTAAAAGAGAAAAGTGTGGGACAAAATTTAGGCCTGTGTAGATAGACACGTAAGTTTGCAGGGAATCTGAAATACATAAAGAATTACTTTTCCATTCTAAAAGGACTTAGTGTTGTTTGTTCTTACATGTAATTTACAAATGTTACATGTACAGTACATATATTGTACAGAAAGTATGGCACCTTAACTTTTCACTCATCAGTTTCTTACATTAGAAACCACAACATAAATTCTGCCATTTTCAATCAGCCCAAAACTCTCACACATGTTTACCCACAAATGTGTGTGGGTGTTCTGATATGAGTATTTTGTACTTGTACATATTTCAATGCAACCTCATTTGGGAATTGAACAGAATATCGTAGGCAGACTAGGCTGGGAATCAGACTAGTTTTAGTACGTACAGTATGTACAATATTACGGTACATACAGGTACAACATTGTTACATATATACATTTTTACATACAGGTACAACATTTGTGTTCATTTAATTTCATACATTATGGAAATTGCCCTCGTGATGTGTCAATTTTGTGCCTCAAATGTTTTACCTCTCCCAAATGCAAACCAAGCAGTGGCATACCATATCCTACTGATTTACGTGCAAATCCAACTGATTTACTGTACGTCTGTGTATTTATAACCCTCTGAGGATGTTTGGGAGGTATGAAGCAGAAGCATGCATGTATAAGTTGTGTGATGGAATTTAAACTATCAAAGGACAGGAAAAAAGTTTCAAATTTTGGCCTACCGGTATGTGGCCCACTTCAGACCCTTAATTAATGGAGTGATGACCCACATGCAGATGACAAATGTCTTCAACAATGGAAATGAGGAGAAACTAATCTCAGCTTCAAGTGGAGAATGTACAGTAGGTTTACATGTACTTCTTCTTGTCTCCTACGACAGACAAGTATCCCCCATCATGCCGAGTGGGCAGCCACTCACATCAGCCATGCCAGCCAGTCAATTACCTGTACAGGGTCCGAGCCTCCAGTTTCTCAGCACCTACATTGACTGTAATGTAAAACCTGTTACAGAGTTGGGTCCGTTGACACAGTAGAAGGTGTTTTCATCTATCCTACATGTCTTATGAATAGATTTTGTCGATTTGATGGCACACTGAGCCGATACTCTAGGATCTTTTTTTCTTTACCCACTGGTACATGTACATGCACATGTATTTATTTCCTCTTCTGTCTTTGAAAAAAATCTCCAGTGGTGAAGGTAGACAATTTTCGTGTTGGAAGTAAAGATGGATTCATGAGTTACATGCACGTGTAGGAAAGCCAGTAAGTCAGGAAAGGAAGACAAATTGACCAGTCTTGAAGTGGAGAGTTCCATTCTTTGCCATCTCCCATTTGTCTGGAGATGCAATTAGATCTTCTTGTCTGGTGAGCACTGACGGTTTTGAGTTTCACTTTTTCTATCACATGCCTGTGCAAGCACACAGTGGTTGTGGTCTGCCTTTTCTTCTGGGATAATTGAGTCAGGTTTGGGTTTCATGGAGATGTTTGCAATGGTCGGAGGCCCACAGATAATGAATAGTTTGTGTTTGTATTCCTTCAAAATGTTGGTTTTCAGTATTGATTGGGATATTTAAAAGAAAATATGGGTGCTTGTCACTGTGTCTCAGAAGAAAGAAGTGGCTCTTGTAATAGCAAATGCTGGTACATGTACATGCGTACCGGTATGGTACATGTACTGAGGAAAAGGCAGCTTTGAGCACATTTACACGTACCTTTTTTGTTCTCTAAATTTAAATGTAAGATGCGCTTGAATGTGTGCAGTACTGTACTGAAATTGAAGCACTAAACCACTACATACCATACCAATACATTAACGTGTAACTACATGTACATGTACCTGTGAAAAATGAAGCCTACTGGGCACTTCTACGTTGGTGCACAAACCTTACTGTACATGTACAGTACGTGTACAATTGTACATGTATGGAAGACTTGAAATTTTGTTTGGCTGTACATGTATGTAATCTAAAGAGATGCATCAACAAAGCCGATACCCAAAAGAACTAAATGTACATGTACATGTACATTGTGTAAATTGAATCATATGAATTCAAAGTGTCTGTGCTCAGGATTTGTCAAAAGTTTTCCACACAGGGAATGACAAATTACATGTACATACATGTATATGTACGTGTACAAGCAGTTGAATGGTACTTTTTAAATACTGTACCTGGCTTTCCTGAGAGGTGATGAGATCTGATCTTCATCTTGCGTGTATGGTAAAGATCTCATGTTCAGGTGCACACTGCACAAACCCGTTGAGGAAGAAGAGTTGTAATTAAACTGTATGTTAAAACGTCATGTTGCGCTTTTATGTCTGGCCGAGAATGCAAATGGCGACTTACATGTACTGGTACTGCGATTTTTTTCATTGAGAGGATTTACATGTATTGAGGCACTTTGAAGGTTCCCATATGTACATGCTGGTACACAAGTGTATAAATTCCTGGAAAGAATACCGGCGATTTCATGCAGTGACAGATTGAACATTGTTCCAGTGTTCTTTTCCACTCAGCATCACCGCAAGAATAGACAGAATTAAATTTGTCACCTCGTGAAATTATTCTTACCATTGTTATTTGTACAGCTGTCTATAACGTGTCTGAGGATGAGCCTCAATTTTATAATTACCGGTATCATTCTTCACCCTTAGGCAGTCTCATCATTTCAGTGCAGAGTACATTGCGTTACCCTTTTCCCCTGTGATCCCTGTAGAATTGTAAATCATTACAATTTCACTTTTCCTACATGTACCTCTAGTGGAACATGTTACCATAGTTACTCTAAGCCCCGGCAAACTAGATATTGATTTTTCTTCCCCGTCCTGCAATTTCATGTCAAAAATCGTGATTGTGTTTGCTGTGGTGTTATTGAGTGTTTCGGCCCATTGATCAGTGCAGCATATGAGCGCATGTCCGCACAGGAACTATAGTATCCATTTAAGAGCAGTGTTCCGGAAAATGCAGTTTGTCTTATTGGTTTTAGTCCTGGACTGGTTGGAAAAATCTTTCAAGAAGATTATGGATACATTGTACATATGTACCAGTAGAACTACATGCACGTGTCTGATTGGCATAGCTTGGAGGTACCACATTTATTGTGTTTATAAATAGGAAACCCAATTGAAGTACTCTCTCATCTACATCCATGGGCATGTACATACATGTTTTGTAGGGTCCGTGTAACAAAAGACTGTACTTGGAACAAAAGACCTGCACTGCTGGGAATTGCCATTATTTTTTGACTTGCATTTTTAAAGGAAATTCACTGATGTTTTTAAACACTATACCACTGTTTTGGGCATGACGTGCCTGTGGATTAGCGCCATGGACAAAGTGCTCCAGGGCCCCATTGATGAGCAACACAACACCGTTACATGTTAACCCAGCCAAGTTTGAAAAGACGCCACTCGCATTCACTGGGGCAAAGGAAATTACGACACCTCACAATTCTTGGCTAGCTCTCTTTAGAGGGCGGCTGGCCTGTTTGAAATACCACCACTTAGGAGTCAATGATGGTTGCTCGTCAGTGTAGAGTAGCCACCAAACAGTAATTCGTGTGGGTGTAAACGTCCATTAAATGAAATGATGAATTTTTGAAGAAGTTTGAAACCGAAAACCTTGAAAATCTCCTGTATGTGTGCACTGCATTTTTAAAAGCACACGGCAGCAAGTAGTTAACCTTTTTTTTTTCTGTAACCATCAAAAAATAGTCAAAAGTTCTTTCCACTGCCCCTGTACAAAACATGTTCATCGTTTGTCGCTTGACTGATTTTGACTGATAGGACAACTGTGTTGAGAATGCATCTTTGCGTAGGAGGGTTAATCAGTGTTCATGTACAGTGTCTACTATTACGGGTGCAGCATTAGAAAACAAGTGTCCAAATTTTGATACGATGTACATGTATATACATTTGTATTTTATATACTGTATGTGTAAATGTACACTTGCAGGTACATGTACAGTGTACACATATATGTACATTGTACATGTCTATGTACCGCAACAAGCTAAAGGCTAAAAGCAGTGCTTGATATCAAGGAAGCCAGAATTAAAGGAGACAAGATAAGATTTTCATAACTGTGTAGGAAAGCTTTGTTGAAAAGTATACATGTACATACTGTGATATGAATTGTCACCACTTTTGAAGCAGTGGAAAAGAGCAACTTCAACATTTTGGTTGTTTATACTGATGAAAATTTCCATAATGATGTTTATGAGGCAAAGCGTGATGTCATCTACATACATGTACATATATGTGTGCATGTGGCAGAACAGTGTCTCCATCACTCTTTTCTCCATTTCCCTGGAGTACATGTACGTAAGTTCTAGTTTTGTACTTGTTTATTTTGTTAATCAACTTGTTTCCAAGGATATACATGTACATGTAAGAAGTGGACAGTACATGTATTTCTCAAAATACATGTAGGTAAGTTTGAGGACTTTTTTTAAATGCTCTTTTAACAGAGAGTGCCTTGTGTGGCCATAGAGGAAAGACACAGAAGGAGTTTGAACTACCAGGGCTGTAACATCTGACCAATTTCCGCTTTCTGGCATGCCTGGTATGTCCATATATATACATCTGTACATGTAGCCAGAGCACAGCGAGTGCGTATATGTATATGTACATCACAGAACACGTCGTCTATTTCGCAATCATGAGACCCCTCACCACCACAGTTTTTCGTTGGTAATCTGCATCCTTAAAAGTTGTGTACTGTATAATCTCACAACATTGAATTTATTGCTTGCGCAGTTGTTTGTGTTACAATGTACATGTAGGTATGTATACGTGTAGTGCGCCCTAAATGTTAATATGGAGTTATTGCCCTTCTTGAATGCTTTCTTGTGGAGTTATTTTTGGAATAAATGGTCAAGTTGTTGTGAAATGTTGTGTTTTATTTGAATCATTTTTATTAAGTCATTTATACAAAGGTGAATTTACAAGATCTCATGATCACTTCCTTTGATGAAATACATGTAGACCATTTTCTTTCTCATGTTCTCAGCTTTCCAGTGTCGGTTAACATCTTGATGGCCAATCTTAGCCAAATTGGTACCAAGTCTTGAAAACTGATGTATTACGGGGAGAAGAATGAAATTAAAAATGTTACATGGATAATGAAACAGTGTAGCAAAATTACCTAAAAAAGTTTATTCACAATGGCAAAATTACATGTACATGTACAGATGTAGGTCTAACGTCAGGAATTTTTCTCTCTCTATTTCCTTGTTGCAGCAATAATTTTGATTTAATTTAAAGCAAATTCAACACTACAAGTTTTGCTAGGATATTACTGGCCCTGCCTGTCCGGCTACATGTAAGCTACAGGCAGTAATCAGGCTTTTTTGGAATGTTTTAGAACTATTATTCGTCAGACTCAGTGGCGACAATCATCAAGCACTTTCAAGTGTCAGAGTTACAACTCCTTCTGTGTCCTTCCTCTATGGTGTAACAAAAGCAGAATGACTATCTTTTCAAAAGTATTGATGAAAGGATTTCCTAACAATGGAAAATCTACAACCTTCTTGTCTCATCCATTAAAGATAATTATTTATCTCATTTGTATTCATGTAACAATTGGTAACATGTGTGAAGTCAAGTTCACTACATTTTCCCTTTTGAGTACATTTGTACTTGTGTACGTGTACAAATGTACGTACAGTGCACTCGAAGGGGCGTGGTGAAAATTTTACCATATTTGAAAGTAGACACAATACCCGATACATTTTACTTTTTTATGTAAATTTCTGACCCTCTTTAACGTAAGAAAAGTGTCTGATACCTCTCTCTGATTTCTCTCACAGAAAAGTGCATTTTTTTTTAAGATGTAAAAGTTTCTTTTTTCCCCCAAGAAATTAGGCAAATGTTTCCGTGCGCTGTCATACATGTATCCCTGTGTATTGTGGGAAGGTGCTGATCATTTGGAGGGGGGGTACATTGTACATACGTATGTGTTCAGATTGTGAACCAAGAATCTGCTCATTGAAATCATTTATGAGGAAAGTTTTCTCACATGCCTGCTGTCATGAGCAGAAGAAACAGAACCAAACATAAAAATTGCAAAATAGGCCAACATGTACATGTACATCAAAACTTCTGGAATGTTTTAGTGCAGAAACTGTAGCTGTAACTCGGAGATTTCTGCCTTGAATGACATCACACTTGTGAATACAAGTTGCCATAAGCATAGAAATAAACAACATGTACCAAAATGTCCTTAAATGGCATATCAAAAATTGAAAATCGGGTTAAATGAGACATGTGCATACAAGTATTGTAAGGAATTTTTGATTTCTTGTAAATGGAACATTTACACTGTACAAGAAATAAAAAAATCCTTACAATACTTGTATGCACTTGTATGTACACTACATAAAGAAAAAAGTGTCAATGTGGGCCTAAAAATGTGAAATGTCAGCTTCTTGTTGCCTGCGTGCATTTACTGCTTAAGTGGGAAGGGGTTAGGGGAATTGATTTCATAAAAGGAAAGCTGCAGTGCGGCAGTCTATATCTTATTAGTGTTTCCCGTCAAGTGTCGTTATGCGCAGTTAGATGATACTGAAAAGTTTAGTGTCTAGGGGAGATGTGCATTAATTCACCTAATGGGCTGCGAATAGACTAATGACATCTAGTCCGTCCACCTGGGACGAGAACAGCTTTGCCAAACATGACTCGTGGCTGGTTGGCTTTCTGCAATTCTATATTTTATGGATGACAAATGGGCGAATATTTTGACATTTTCAAGCAAATTTACCGCTGGGGGCGATTTCTAGGGGAGGACAGAATTCTGTGCGAGGTACATGTACATGTAGAGCTCAGTGCCCGGGGAGGGTGAGGTGGGTTATAAATACATGTAAGTGGGGCTGTGTTTATGCATTGATTTAGGGATTAATAATAGTACATGTATGTACAGTCCAGAGTGCTTGTACATGTACACTGTACTTGTTTCACATACAGCTTCTGTGCTCACTCATGTGGGCGTGCCATGTGTGTACATGTACAGTGTACTTCATCTATGTGAAGCCAAACAAATTAGACAGTGTTCATGTGGAGTTGTAGGAATAATTTGATTTATTAGATTTTCATTATCAGATTTTCATTAAGTGAAAGTTCAAATGATCACTTTCCGATGTGGTATTATTAGATGTACATGTATTTTGTACATTGTAATTTCATTTTGCATAAAATGTCTAGCAAGCATGTCGTACAAATGCACCGGTACCTAGCTGTGTACATGCCATGCATACATACAGTACATGTACAATGTACATGTAGGTCTACTCCCAGTCATGCTACTGGTATTTACATAATCTGCTTGACTTATTATGACCTGCTGATACTTTTGACCTTTTCTTGACAAAACCCACAAGGTTTCTTTACTTGTAGAATCTTGCTGAGGACTTGGCCAAGGTTTGGAGAGTCTCTCTTGAAGTCCTCAGATGTTCCGTATACTTGTGCAAATGTACTGTTGGTACCATACTTACAAAAGGTCACATAGACCCTAGTTTTCCCCTGACCTGGAGCCCATAAACCCTGATACTGCATGTACAATGTACATGTATCTGTAATGTACATGTACATACATGTACGCATCTGCACATGTACATCGGCAGAGTGCACTACCTGTAATAACAACAACAGTTCATTGCCCCCCCTTGTCATTCTTATGCAAACAATCAAATGCTTGAGGGGATTGTGTGGGACTATAGATTTTTTGTAATCTCTATAGTTTTGTTAGTGTCAGTGAGTTCTACATATATACAATGTACATGTAGCATGCATGGACAGTCCATTAGTGTGTGTGTTGCTATCTTTATGATTGTGTATAGAACTGTGTACTGTGTGACAGACCTAGGTTTGAAAAAGCAGTGACGCACGAAGCTGTCAGGTAGGGAACCAAATAAAACATGTACATGTAGATTGTTCACATCATCCAGCCATGACCATTTAAGGAAGTTTAAATATCCCAGTCAGTTTCACATGACAAGTGGTGCTGGGAGTGCACAGATTTGTAAGGCCTCAATATACTGTAGTCCACAAACACTTTGCTATTTTTACACATTGAAGTTCATGGAAAGCGGTGCATGTACCAGTACCTAAAGGAGTTTATATGGTCTTGTGATTCACTGGGCAAGTTCATACCATTAATTTGTAACACAACAAAGTTATTCTTGCAGCAGCTCAGACCTGTAGAACTGAAGTTGGCAAATTGAGTGTGAGGGGTGTACAGCAGTGTGTGTTAGCATTATTCATCCATGATGGTCATGTACATGTACATGTACTTGCACCGGTAGCTACATACATGTATGTACAGGTACATTTTCAGGCATGACCTTTCTTGTTGGGTTTTAAATTGGGTAAGTTGTTCTTTCAGACGTGACCTTTCTTTTGGGGTTTTAAATTGGGTAAGTAGGTCTCATGTACGGTACCGGTACGTACATGTAGAAAAATTAAACTAATTAACTCATGGTAAAATGGCATTCACCGTACAGTGATCATGGTGATTGAGGTTTAATTAATCAAATTTGAGAATTGTGTACCACCACCAAGGCTCAAGTGTTTTTAGCACACATGTAAAATAATACTTTGTTTGCTTTTACAATGTACATACATACATGTATGTACACTTCTGTTCATACACGAACAGGTACCATTTGTACCCCGTGTACATCAAGTTCCAGTGCATTTGCACTGTAACTCTTGTATAACATGTAGGCTAGCATGTACAAACATATATGTATACAGTACCGGTACATTGTACAATTTACTCATAATGAATTTGATTCATGATTAAATTTGCACTTTTTATAT
>NW_019091653.1:77570-102190 GCF_001949145.1 Acanthaster planci
GTGTCCTTACAACATATGTACTTGTGCACACAGTACTTGTAACTTGTAACCAGGGAAACACACTTTTGTTGAGTAGAACAGACACCACACTTGTCAGGCTTTACTAAATTTACATTAAGCATGTTACATGTAAGTGTGTACAGTGTACATGTACAAAGTACGTGCAGAATGTACATGTACATGTAATGCAATGTAATGTACGTGTGCACCTGTTCAACCAGAAGACAGTTGATGCATGGTTCATGCACGCGTGTATGTCATACATGTACATGTAAATTTACATGTACATGTATGCCATACATGTACATGTAAATTGACATGTACATGTACACTGTATATGTACATGTACAGTATACAAACATGTGCACGTACATGTACGGCACTGTACATGTACATGTATGATTGTGCACAGTTGCACATTTTCACCTACTCAGTACATGTTGTAAATCGTTGTGTGCCAGGAAGGACGTACATTGTACGTCTATGCGCTTAATGCCTTTTTGCCGAGAAGCATGATCACTGCAAAAAACTTTTCCCAACAAAAGGATGTATGTACATGTATGCAACTGTTGTATTTTAATGAGATATAAAGATTTTTTTGCAAAAATTGTTAAAAATTTCCCAAGTTGTTCAAAGGTTGCTTTTTGTATTGCCTGTGTTGATTTTGTAGTAAATTTTATCCGTTTTTACTAAATAAAGAGAGTGCACTTCTTATGCCCTTTTGCTGGGAGCATTTTTTCTACTCTGATCATGCTTCCTGGCAACTTTTGCTGGACACACAATGAAATGTGCTTGTACTGTTGTACATGTAGGTATGTAAGTGACTACACACATGTACTGTACATGTACCGGTACCATGCCACATGTACACACACAAATGTACTAGTACCTGGTATTTATATGTACCGGTATGTTCTTGTAAAGGGATCCAGACTATGTACGTTTATACAATCACAGTGGAATTGTAATGTTATCTTAAGATTACCAACGTACATGTACATGTCCTTGTATTTAGTGGTTGACATTTTCAGGGCTCTGC
Source organism: Acanthaster planci (assembly GCF_001949145.1). Next base: position 78,610 of record NW_019091653.1, read on the forward strand.
AGTTTTCATTCCATCAAATGGATGCACTCAAAAGTCTGTTTCCCAGCAGCATTTTTTCCCTTCTTCAGTCAGGCCCACAAGCTCCTGCTTTTGAACTTGAAATGTGCATTAGTTTCAGCGTTCAGTATTGATCCTTGATGTGCCAGAGGCCTAACTGTCTGGAGGATGTATTTCCTCCGCTGCTGCGGGCACCAAGGCGTGGAACCTACATGTACATGTAATGCATTTTGAATTGGAAGGTTGAAGGATGGATTGGGGTGGGTATTTGACTTTGCAATAAGTATGTGTACATGAAGTACGGATATTTGTCTGTATTATTGTGAAGTGGTTACTCATCATTAGATTGGGGAGGTTCGTTTGTTATGGTGAATTCATGGCACTCCTTTGGAAATTGAACAACATGTCATCTACAATCACTGGTGGCGGAAGGGGGGCTGTGCCATCCCCCCAACTTTTTCAGTCCTATAACAGGGTGTGGCTGGATTAGCCTGTTAATGGCTAACGTCTGATGATCTCACAACTTGCCCCTCCCCACACTTTTAAAATCATTTTGTGTAATATTTAAACTTTCTTCTGAGTTTTACATGTACTGTATACGTGTATGTACATGTACATGTATGTTCTGGCAAAAGGAAAGTTGTGCTTAGGGTACATGTCCATACAATACACGTACACTAGCTCAGGAGATGCTGTTACAAAGAGATTGGTTCTCCCAAGGCAGAGGTGGCAGCAAGTCTTTTTTTGCAAATCCAAGTCAAGTCACAAGTCATTAGGTCCAGTCAAGTCATTCGGTCACAGGGCAAGTCAAGTCAAGTCAATTTGGTCTAAACACAAGTCAAGCCTCAAGTCTCTTTGTCCAAGTACAAGTCAAGCTGCACATTATTTTGTCCAGCTGTAATCAGCAAAAAGAACCAGGCGTCAACTTACGAAGATACAAGTTACAAAAATATATGGGGTTGGCCAAGTAGCGTCTGCTTATGGTTGGCAACAAGTCATTTTTTGCAAGTCCAAGTCAAGTCACAAGTCAAAGCTGGTATTTACAAGTCAAGTCACAAGTCACAAAAATAACAACTCAAGTCCGACTCGAATCTTAGTCACATAACTCCAGTCAGCAACATCTGTCCCAAGGCTAGGCCTACATGAACCATAGCCACTGCAGTCACATGAGGTGACCCTTGCAATAATTTACAGAAGTAAGGGCTTGTGTAGGGTTTGTAACTGGGTCATTCCATAAGGTTGGGCCACAATTTTTGACTGTGTCTTTGTTACATAGGTAGCTTTTAGAGTCAGTCATGACCTGTATAGTACGTCACTTATTCAATAAAAATAGCGTACCCCTCTGTATTTAGCCTTGCAAGATGTACATACATAACAATGTTAATTTGGAATCCACTTGTAGGGAAAAAGCTGTTCATTTTTACGGAACCCATGTAACAATTGACACCGTCACAAACTGTGCCCCTACCTCATGGAATGACCCAACTCCCAGTTGCACTTGCAGGGTCAGGGTGCGAATCCTGTTGTGGGACAGGCATTGTGACCTTGGGCAAGTCACTTTACCACTACCTTCACTTGCCTCTGTCCTCCCAGGCATGCCAGGAGTATAAATGGGGACATGTACATGTACATGCACCTCTGAGTGCGGAGGGGCTCATTTGTTTGTGAGCAACTGAAATGGCTTTGCTGATGGTTGTACATGTATGTATACTCCCCAGGTTGAGAGTTGGAAATGAGTTAGGGAATATACCGGTATCCCTCAGGTATTATAGAATATGGGCTGGGAGGAGTATACATGTAAGTGCACACCTAGAACCAAATGCCAACAGTACATGTTTTTTCAATTAGGGCTGAGTCAATTTTTTGAATATTTGACTTTCAATTTGTTCGAATACATGTACATGTATATCCAAATATTCGGTTGTACTGACCGGCAGATTGTTGATGAACAAACCATATACAAAATCAGTTGCAATAACACACACAATTGTACATTATAGTCAGTATAATAGCATAGTAGCTTCTCACGTCTAGGAGTATCTCCAGCCATAATTTAGCAAGATTTAAGAGATGAACAAGACTTGTTGCCCAGTTGAAAATTTCTTTTCCTTTCAATTGTTTAATGAATAATTTACTTTTTTGTTGTATTGTTGTACAATTTCTGATGCTTTTCATTTGAATCTGCTTGGAACAAGCCTCTGTAGTGCAATTTTTCTCATTTAAATAATTAAAACAAAAGAATATTTCCCCTTCCTTATCATAAATTTTGCATTTGATTATTCAAATTTAAAAAAATACTATTCGGATATTCAGCACAGCCTTATTTTCAGTCCTACATGCCGGAAACAGGAATAAAAGATGTTAACAAAAAAAATGAAAAATCAGAGCACATGTACATGTATGTTACATGTATGCCACATTGGGGCTGCACCACGTTGGGGTACATGTACACACCCTCGTACTCCGTAGTTGTGGGGACATACTGTGTATGTACTCTTGACATTTCATTTTAATGTAAGGTTTTCTTGCCCACAGGTTGTTGATGACCATTTTGTGTACAGCTTAATTAGTAATTTGATTTAATTTACAATTTGCTTTTTTCTTCAAAGAGTTTTGGGGTTAAACTTCTTTTATAGAACCAGAGTACAATTTTGAAAAGTCAATTTACATTTGCTCCTTTTCTTACTGGAAATTATAAGCTGTATTTCTTTAAAGTTTTCTGAGTACAGAACAAAACCAACCCACATGCATACCTGTACATCATGTACATGTACAAATTACCACAACTGGTACATGTACTTGTTTAGTGAAAAAGACGAGTTGTCATGGTTGTAACAGTTCCTGTTTTTTATTGACGGTGCTGGTTATTTCATGGACAGGTACGTACATGTGTACTTTGCCAACTTTTTATGCCCATCACTACAGCATGTGTACTGTCACAAGTGCTTGCGTGCAATAGTCTCCCTCTCTGTTTTTTGTTGGTGTTCAAAATAACTTCTCCCATACATGTACATGTATGTGCATAGTTATTTTGCATACCAACAGAAAACAGAGAGGGGGATTTGACCAGGAAATACAGGATAATCAGTTGACACAGCAGGATATAGCGCAGAGATACGTAAACGGTGGTCTTCCTTCCTCTGGTCAGGAGAGAATTTGCAAGCAAATTGTGTCTGCACTTTGCAGTGTGAAGAGTTCTATTCTGTTATTTTTTGCTTTTTAAACGTTCTACGTACGGTACACATACTGTATGTGTACACATGCCGGCTCATATGGGTACATGTACATATGCGTAAATTGATCCGAAGCTGAGCTGTATAAAGATGTACATGTACATGTTAACTGGCATTTAGGTAAATACAGGTAAGTTAGAATACACTGCAGAATGTTAACCAGCAAGGCTGTAAATATGCTGTGAAGAACATGCAGTTGATATGGTCTGCAAAGGGGAGGACTCTGTGCATAGTGTACATGTACATGTACTTGTAGTATGCACAGGGACTGTACATGTACAATATGTATGTATGTTCAGTGGTACCCATGCAGATACCAATATTGCAGTTTTGGGTTCATGCATGTTTATTGGTACCGGTACATGTGTACATGGTAAGTTTTAAATACGAGCACTGTGTTTAAAGTATTTAGTATCCCATTTACTTACATACATGTACATGTACAGTAGCGCTTTTTTCTTGCAAGTGCATATACTGTTGTTCCCTGTGGTTTGAGCATAGAGGAAGGAGGTGATCATGTGTTCGTCTTATTTTTGTTGCTTTTTTGTTCATTTGTTTGGTTTTTCTGCTCTTGTTTTCTGCTCAGGGGACTATACCAGGTTGTTTTTTGTGTGCTTATATGCATGTACCGGTACATGTACATGCACTGTACGTACATGTACATACACATGTACGTGTACATTCATGTACAATTGCAGGGGATATGTTGTTCAGCAACATGATCTACGCAATGGTATTTGGGCCAATTAAGAGCCCAAGGCAGGTTGGATTGGTTGTGCAAGTTTGCAAACACGAGCCAGAACTCAAGCAAATCATTGGCCTACACTGTATATGATAGATCACATACTCCTGTTGTGTAATGTGACTGCCCAGTGTATACATGTACGTGTACCTGTACAGAAAAAAATATACTGGAAGGTTGATACCATCAGTTAAGCAGCTGCAGAAATAATGTGATTATTGCTTAAGTGCCTGTCAGATTTGCTGTTTAATATCAGTGTCCATATTTTGAACGAAGCCAATTTAACAAAGAGGGTCCTGTAGCCTGGCCCATCGAGTACCACAGACAAAGAAGCAATAATTGGATCTCTCAAATGCTGCTGTGTGCACAGTCTGCAGTCTCACAGCCTTTCAAATTATTAGTACCGAACCTCACACATCCATGGGCAGGTAATAGCAGCCAGGTGGTGAAATTGCACTGTTGGCTTTTATCGAGGGTAAAAGTAAACGGCTTTTGTTACGGTCGTGAATGCACGTAATTAAAGTTTGATGGGTGCAAAGATGACAGTGCTCCATTTTTTAATATACTTCTGATGATTGTTCCCGTCTGTTCAATTGAAAGCCATTCGGTTGAGAGCCTACTGGGCATAGGCTTTACAGACGCCTCAGTTAGTATGGTACAGCAGAGTGTTACTTCCCAATGATCTGCCAATAAATGTACACATGTATGATACTTGGAAAGGTTGAATACACACATACATTTAGTACTGTACAAACAGCTGCATGCCCAACTTGCATGCTTGCTGTACTGGTACATGTACATGTTGGGTACTTGTTTATAAACACATGTAGAGTACTCAACAGTTGTTTAATTTTGCCATGTCTGTACTAGCTAGGGTATATGACCTCACCTTTCTTTGAGCTTTATTGAAAATTGAGGAGAGTTTAGTCCTAGGAACATGCACATAATGTATACATGCATACATGTACATGTATTTGCCTGTTAAAATGTTTTGAAGTTGCATGTACATCCATTTACCAGTACATATACATGTACTGGCAGAGTTGCTGACTTGAGTCATGTGACTTGGACTCTGAGTTGGACTCAAGTAGCTATTTTTGTGACTTGACTTGTAAATACCGGCTTTGACTTGAGTGTGACTTGACTTGGACTTGCAAAAAATGACTTGTTGCCAACCCAAGTCAGACGCCACTTGACCAGCCCCATATATATTTATAACCCGTAACTTTGTAAGTTGACGCCTGGTTCTTTTTGCTGATTACAGCTGGACAAAATAATGTGCAGCTTGATTTGTACTTGGCTTAATTGACTTGACTTGCCCTGTGACTAAATTACTTGCGACTTGACTTCTGACTGTACCTGATGCCTGACTTTTGACTTGACTTGGACTAGCAAAAATGACTTGGTGCTACCTCTGCATACCGGTACATGTACTGTAAAAATCAAGTTTCTGATCTTTTTCTCAGAATGTGAGAGAAACCTCTTTTTGAAGGCTACCCATTGTTGTCTGCCGATATTGTTAAGGTAAACTTTGGGTGAGATTGGCACAGTTAAAAGTTGTGGACACAGTTGGCACAGTTTTGGCAAAGATGTTACTTCACTGTCGCCATGGTACAATGTACTTGTAGATCTCACAGGGACATACATACATGAACACGTAAATTTATGTAGTGTTAGTGTACAGTATAACTACAGGCACATGTACGTGCACGTACATGTACTGTACATGTATCACACATGTACAACCTTCTACTCGAGGTCACGCTAAAGTACTGGCAGTACAACATGGTGGAAATGGTATTCTCAACTGGGAAAGATTAAGGTACAGTAATGTACCCTGTTGGGTACGGTACATGTGCATGCCTCGTGTACACGCATACATGTACTGTATCGTGGCCTACATGTACTTTTCATGGTACTGACCAGTGCTCTAGCTTGCTAGGAAAATGTTAGTACCGGTTAAATTTTTGGATTGCGAAGTGTAGTGAATGCAGTGAGCAGAGCTGTCACAGCTCATAGCCGGAATAGATTTACGCCCTCTATTGATACCGCTGGTCAGCTGGTCTTAAGCCAAGACTATGAACACGTGCACGCTGCCTCAGGGGAGGTTACATTACATCCCATAGTCTCACATCTAGGTCACGTAATAATGCTACATGTAGCTAGACATTGTCAGTGCTTCTGAATACTTGAAATACGATCAAATTGGTACATTTGCAGTAACATTTCATGTCATTTTTTGGAAATCCGTGCTGGGCAGCACAGCCAATTTGAACCCAAGAGCCGGGCGGAAATTTGCAGTATACACTGTACATGTAAGGGTTGCAGCCCTGTGCAGCCCACTGTGGCTAGAAGTTGTAAAACACTGCTCCTGACTGAAGTATTTGATTGTTCTCTTGAAAAAATAAAAGTTTGCACCCCTGGATGCTGCCCAGAAATTTCACCCCAGTAAGGCCACTGCCCCTTCCACCATGGGGTATCATCTTCCAAATATCAACAGGGACAGGTTGTGGGGCTGGCACATATCCCCCATTGTTTATGCACACCCTCTGTAAAACTGAAACGGGGAAGAAAATTGCAGTGACAAAATACATGGTGAAAAACATTAAACAGAAATGATTTACAAAAAGTTCTACCCGGTACATGGTACCAGCACTGTACAAGGTTGGGGGTTGTGGTCCGTTGTCGGACTAGTTAAACTTAATAAAATATTTCAGTGTCTCTGTTACCATCTCTGCAACCCGGTTTACTTTAAAATATCATGCTAATTAATTTCATAATGCCTTGAAACATTTCTGAATGACTACATTTAATTTGTCAAAAGCAATGTTAAAAGTCTTAGTGACCCTTTTATACTTCAAGTGAAAACATCCAAACGTCACAAAACATGCCTCAACTTTGTGTAATGACAACTTCATTATTTAAACTTCGGTTTTAGTTGTTGAGAATTTGTGAGTGGCGTTCCTATATAAAGTATGCAGATATATTTTTAGTACACATACGCACTGTGTAACCACTTACATGTACCTGTACATTAGCTGTGAATTTAATATGAATGCCATATTAGTATTGCTAGACTTTAGACTTCCTTTCAGCTGTTTGTTTTTCTGTGCACTGTACATGTACATTGTAGGTACACGTACACTGTACATGTGCAAAATGCAAAATAGTACAGTACAGTTTTCAGGTGTATGTATATTGTACTTTTGATACATGTATGAATATGTACGTGTACATGCCACCAAATTGAAGTAGTGAATATTTACAAATTTTGGCTGTACACGTGTGTAATCCTTTGAGTAAACAAGAAGACTTCATTTGAGTAGTAGTATTATTATATTATTATAATTCATTTCTGCTAAGGACACTGAGGATTCCTCAAAAGTGTCTATAGGCAGTTAAGCCTGAAGAAACCTGTAAAGAGGGGACAGTGAGAAGCAGTTACCTTTTTAGAGACGTACAGGGTGTGAAAGAATCACTATGCCAACCTGACTCCCCATTGCATGCAAGGAAAAAGCAACTGGCTCCATGAGATCAGTAGCTGAAACATGGCCTGTTATTTGAAATTGGCCCGCTGTCAAATGTACATGTACGGTACGTGTAAATGAAACATCACAAAATGAATTTGTCCGTACTTGCAGTAAATTTTTCTGTATGTACATCTACATGTACATGTTCCTGTGTATGTTCGTGTACATGTGCAGAATTTTTCTCTTGAGGAGTTTTTGTTCCTATTTTCTGTCTACACGTATACAGGTACCAGTACATACATGTACATGTATAGTGTACATGTAAGTAATACAGACTTTGACAGTGATAACTTTTGTGAATTGTTTTTATTTTTCTGCAGTTTTCCAGATAGGAAAGGGTGCTTCCATTTGAACTTTTGGCTGTTGGCTTCAGGAAACTGATCAGTGGCTGTGATATCACACTTCTGACACCTTATTTATCGCCCAGCTGCCACCATGGTGTTTCTGAGGGTGCGACTTCATGGAGTGGATGATATAGACCTGCCCAACAAAGACTCAAGTGAATGCAATGTTGTCATTCACATCAAAGAAAAAGTCACCACTGCACGTGAGTATGATTCACAGGTATCAAGGTTATAAGGAAGTTATAGTTCCGTATGTATGCAGGGCTCGAAATTAGGGCGCAGGTACACTTTAGCTAAAAGGCACCTGTTTGTCTCCTACATGTAAATGTGCCCCTAAATTATAAGAAAATCGTAAGTACTAATGTCCATTTGTTTCTACATTGTATTCTACCCTCATACCCTCCCTATTTTTTTTTATGTAATAAAAACTACAACTATTATTTTGTTCGTTGACATAAATTTCATTCAAATAAACACAGAAAAAATGTCTGTAATGTGTGCAAAAATCCTGACTTTTTGTTTGCCTTAGTCAACAGTCACATACAATGTACCTGTTTCTGTTATACCGACATTATGTACATGTACTTGCACTTTGCCAAACAAAGCATGAGCAAGACAAGTCAAACCTGCTGACTAAACATCACTTTATATCAGCTCTGAATAATTCAAGAGCATGTTTAAAATGTCCATTATCACTTTGGACAGAGTTGAGAAAACTATTTTTTGACTGGACTAGAAAAAATGACTTACTTGTACACCTACATTTGTACATGTACATGTATGACTTGACTTTAGGCAAACTGGCTTGAGACTTGACTTGCAGAAAAAAAAGTTGGTTAAATACAGTACATCACCGCTGTTCACGGAATTCACCTTTGTTGGATATCCACAATTACACTGAATGCTGTCTGTTCTGAAAACTACAAATACACAAAAAGAATCTGAGCGAAGAGAAGTTGCAGATTTCAGCAATATTACAGAAATTAATGTTTAATGTGCACACAAACAGGAAGTTGCAAGTGAAGGTGATTCAGCAAATTCAGAATAGGGAAAAGCAAGGTAAAATTATATTGTTTGCACCGGTTTATGGACAGGGCACGTGTGCATTGTGCATGTACTGGATATGTACCGTGACACTGCAACCTGGCTGTAATGCATCCCGAATTTGACTTCCTCCCGGCCAAGAGAGTTGCCCAGGGGAAAGGGAAAGCAAAGACCTCCAACAGTATTGATCCCTTTTGGTGAAATCTGTGCCTGTGAAATGTTCCATTGCATCCCAGGTCCATGATCAGCAAATTGTTGCCAGTGCCACGTGTTGCGATGGGCATGGTGAAGGAAGTCTAAATGCATTTTGTGCCAAATCTAATCAAATATTAGTGGGCTGGCTTGATTGAATTTTTACTTGGGCTTCCAGACATTCTCAATTCCTCAAGGAAGGCAGTACTACATGTACATTGGCACTCGGACTATAACAAACACTGTACAAAGAGTATACCGTATATTACCAGCAGTGTTGTAATGACTGAAGTCCTGGCTCGAGTCACAATTTTGGTGAATTGACTCGAGTCCCGATGGGTAAATGCCTTGACTCAAGTCTCAACCAAATGACTCGACTGGAATCTTTCATGGAGACTTGACTCAAGTACAAACTTATAAGACTCGAGTCGCAAAAAAATTAAATGCAAATTTTAGTTGGCTAGATACCGGTACCTGCACATGTACATGTACATGTACCTGTCACCTTACATGTAATTTAATTATTTTCATTGTGTACATGTAATTAAAGTAGAAATACCAATATATGACTTACATGTACATGTAGTTGTGTTTTTATTGTATTTTGTTCGAAAATTTGTTACTCAAATTGACTCAAGCTCAGTACTTAACTCGACTACACAAAGTGACTCGACATCTTGACCAAACCAAAGTAAGTGACTTGTTACAACACTGGTTAATTGTATACAGTTAGAACTGTTGGACTCCACATCTTCATGTGACCGCAACTTTTGGTTTTTGCCTCTGAGGGAAGTTACAGGTATACGTAGCAGAATGCATAAATGAATGCAAGTGTCAGCCAATGTTCTGGATCACTTTGTTTCTGGCCCCAACTGAAATAAATGGAAGCAGTTTGCCGTCGTTTATGGTCTGTGCCTCAGTCTCTGCTTCTTAAAATGTTGGTTGCTGTGACATTAAAAGTTACATTTCCAGACTGTTGGGGACACTGTTGAGTGCACATAACCACATGTACCATACTTTTTCAACTTACAGTGTACCCGGTACATGTACATGTATGTCTGTGTACATGTATATCAGTTGTATCTTGTGACATGCAGTGTACAGGTACAGGTAGTCAGGTACATGAATGTGTGGAAAGGTTGTTGTAGTACTGAATATAAAATTTGCAAGTCTGTGCATGTACATGTATGCACATATCTAAATTGGATGTTTACATGGATGACTTTTAACAGAAAGGTTTCACATAACAGATATAAATTTAATGACGCAGGCACTTCCTTGTAAAAGATAAATGACTCCTTATTTTGAACTGTGGCTGTCAGGAGCTGTTATTACAAATGGTGCCATTTCCATGCATTTGTCATCAGATGCATACACCCCTGCCCCGGCAAATGTTTCCCCATGCCCCTGTCCTGTCATGCCTGCACTTGTGACAGTCCCAGCGCTGGGTTTAAACACGTGTATTGTGGAAGTGCCTGCCTCCAGCGCTAGTTTGCTCGGCTTCGTTTGATCTGTCCAGTTGTACAAACACAATTCCCCAAAGTTTGAAGCTTCGGTAAATTTGGAGACAGCCCTGGAGAGCGTTTCATGGGGGGGGGGTGGTTCGGATACATGTAGCGCCGTCAGGAATTGCCTCGTTATATTTGCCCGTTCCCCGTGCTCCTAATTGAATTGGGAAACTGAGAGTGGCTAACTGGCATTTGAAGGAGCCAGTGCCGAATGAGTGGAAAATTAATTTATTGAAATATCCCTGGCTGACTGTCCTCACTGATTGGGAGGGGCCAGAGGCTTGAAAACTGAGGAATATGACCCCAAAATACTGGTACACGTGTACAGGGTATGTACATGTACATAGGGGCAGAACGATTTTCAAAGTGGGAGAGGACAGTTGTGAGACCATCAGGCATCAGCCAGCATAGGCTGATCCATCAAGCCCTATCCGTTTATAGGACCTGCAAAAAGTATGTGTGGGGGGGAGGGACAGCTCCTCCCCAGTCAAAAACGTGTGTGGGCGGGGGGCACTAGCTGGCATGGTACCATACTACATTGTACATGTACCGGTATACTGCTGCTCTTGCATGCCACATGTGGCATGTTCTTCATAAAATGGACCAAAATGCAACTCCGGATTTCATTTTTCAAAACTTCTAAAAAAGTGACTTTGATCTTGTAAAATACAAATTAGCACCTTCAGATAATGAAAATGTTTATATGGGGATAATTAGGCATAATATGTACTTATGGTGGACATTTGGTCGGCTTCCAGTGCAGATCAAATGGAGTTGAATTCATTTAAAGTTTTACGTCAAAGTGTTTACACCAGAGGTTTTGATTTCAAAACTTCTCTCAACAAGAAGGAGAATTCAGTATATTTTTCGACTGATTTTAAAGCACCTAAGAAATACATGTTACATGTATAAAAAAAAAGGCCAATGAGTCATACAGATTACTGGTAAATCAGAATTCTTGAACATCGGTATTCATGGATTTCCATTGTTTTGTTTGTCAGGATTTACGTATTTGCATATTCCGGGAACATTGCCAAAGAGGATGTTGAGGGGGAAAGGAAAGAACAATAAAGAAATCACATTTACACATTTGCATGTAAAATTACGGCAGGTGTATGCAGTATTTACTTGTTCTGTAACCAAAAATTTGTGCATGCAGTATACTCTGTACATGCATGTAAAGAAAATATGTAATTCTGTTAATTATATAAAAAGTGGCAAAAATACCTCAGAACTAAGAATTTTGCGGAGAGTTACACGTAAGTAAAACGTGCGTACATGACCTGCATTATTGTACATGTACATGTGCATTATGTGTATTGGTTTTTTTATTAACACATTAACATGTTAAAGAACAACATTTACATGTACATGTACCGTAGCAGACAAGAGGAACTGCCAAAGCAAACCAAAGCAATAGAAAACAATGTTTTGTAATGAAAGCTTTACATGCATTGTGAATTTAAATTGATAATTGAGTACCTGTACACTACCAAAATCATTAATTCAAAAACAACCAAAGTTAGGGGCTTATTCTAGAAGCAGCCTTACCCCAGTGTACTAAAATATGCCCTCTGTTTCTTTCAATGCTAACTTCTGCCCTTGTTTTCATCGCTTTTATGCATTTTGGAGATTCTAACAAACATTACATACATGTACTTGGTACAGGTAATTCTGACAAAAAAGCCGTCTTTGGACAACTTGAATTTAACTGCAAAACAGCTGTTTGGTTCAGAGCCATTTCTTATTAAACCACTTCATGCTCAGTCATCTGAATTTGGATTTCTTGATGTCATATGAAAGAGGACATCATAATATATGTAAAATAGATGATGGTTACCATTACCAAAGTAATAAGTCACATTCAAGAAACAAATTGATCTCGGTGTCCTTTTTGAGACACCCTGTGGAGCTACCGATACAAATTTGTATTATATGTACAGTGTAGGCATACTAGAGATGTTTAGTAATTCTGCTGACATCATGGCTTTAAGCATGATTACTGGCAAGAACTATAAAATAAAAATACCATTACCTTATGGTACATGTATATGTACATGTACATGTATGGTTTTTATCGTGACCAGTGACATTTTTGTACCTGAAGGGTGCACTGAACCAACTCAAACTCCATTGAAAATAGTGTAAAATCAACCAAGTTTGGAGCCCCATGGCAGGCAACTGAAGTCCCTGTTTTTCAATTTTTAGTAGGTTAACCAATGAATTTTTTAATTATCCACCAAAAACAAACTCACCCCCCCCTAAAACGTCATTGTTCCCAAGTCTTCTCAGCAGCCATTTTTCAAATGACATCTCTCACCTTCCTGGGGCTCTTCTGACAAATTTTCAATCACATTTTTGTCTGCTTTGCCCCCAGATGGGTGCCCCTGAATCTACAGAGATGATCGGGCCATGCTGGCACAATCTCACCATTTTTTGGCCCAAACAGACCCCTCTTTTCGAAAGTATCTGTGGGGGTACTTCTTGTGCGCCTCCGTCTAGCGGAGAATTTTCTTTGAATTGGGGCACTGCACCCTGAACCGGTAGCACAAAAAGACTGACAAATCAGGAAACCACCAGCATGCAGTGCAATGTACAGTACCTGTACCTGAAGAGCATGCATGTTGTAATTTCATAGACCAGCACTAATGTATACACATTAGTGGTCCCATACTCTACTGCACCGGTACATGGTTGGTACTCTCCACGAGGGGGTTTAATACAGCAGGCTGCCCTGCCCAAATTTTATGTCATCCCACTAAGGTTTTGCTGCCCTGCTAAACTTTTCAGCACCCTGCTATTTTTTTCACTGAATTTCTCCCATTCTTCAAGGTCTTCAGAGTTTATCAAAGTACAATGTTAGTACAAAAGAAGTTTATTGGACTCTGTTGAATGAACATGAAGAGTTTGCCAGCATTAATATTTAGCGGTATTGCAGCAACATAAGCGAACATACATAAGGTACAATATCTTTTGGATGCAATGTATGCAACGTACCGTATTATGCCTTCCCATAAGACATACACGTAATGTGGAATGTACGTACTGTACACATAAAATTCTGGACTGGCTCCATTTTTGCTGGTAATATCATTTTCACTTCATCCTGTTGAGAACTACACGTAGCTTAACCTACCGGTACGTACCTGTACATGTAAATTACAATGTACAGTACTTGTAATATTTGAAAGTGTTGTTTTTTTTCTCAGATGATGGATAGCGACAAGAAGGTCTGGTAGACCAAAAAGGGATTTCTACATATCATTGAGGGAATCAAGAATTTATTTGTCTAAAATCAAATGTACACTAGTCAATGAACATTAAAAAAGTCTAAGCAATAACCCAATTCTGTCTGATTTACAGTCAAACTGATCATTTGTTTATTCAGACGAATAAACCCCTGAATCCCCAGCTCAGTGACATGTTCCGCTCAGTAAAACAATTGCTCTAAAAATTCCACTTTGGATGATCAAACCCCTTTCTCCCCAATAATCTTGCTGTCATTTCAAGCTGTAAACACAAACAGATTTGATTCCAAGAGTCAAAAGAGAGTGCCTAGGAAATGCCTCAGATTGCAACACGAATCCAGGCCAGACCCCATAAGGGCTTTGTGCTCGCATTGTGTCTGCCGTCCTCCAAAAATTGAAGTGTGGTGGAGAACACTGCATGCTTTGAATCTCATTTTATTTCAGTGTTACAGTATGTTAACCCAGCGTTTACTGCCTCATTTCAGAAGGGGGAAGCAGTTTCATGACTACACGCAAGCTGACCCCTCTCTGGGGCAAGTGCTTCGACTCACATCTCTATGAGGGCCGCATCATCCACATCATCATCCAGAATAACAACAAAATGGTGGCAGAGGCTGAACTCAAAGTCATGGACATGGCCGCTATGTGCGGCACCAACGGCGATGTGCTTACCACCAACGTAAGTCATGCTGCATACATGCGACATTGTAACTTCAGTTGAGATTAACACATTGGTTGCCAGCTGTACAGAACAAGTACATGTACGTGTAAAGGGCACCCTCTTTCGTGTCTTTGCAAAGTTAGCATTTCATTCACACATATGTTCACTTAGTCATTTTTAATCCCTTGGAGGCTAAGAGGCATTCATTTCTAAGTGTTTTTAATAAATACAATGCTGTTGAGATGAAGCCTGCAGTACAGATTTAACCATTCCATTACATGTATCCAATCCTAGCCTGAGTTTTACATGCAGTGCATTTTTCTAATCCTTCCCCTCATCTCTCCATTTGTTTCATTGGTCCTTGCCCTTGTGGCCGAGCTCTGCGCAGTGCATCAATCAAGTCTACCTGTCCATTTGATGCACCATTCAACCTCCTCCAGTTTCAAACCCCATCTTCCCCTTCTCATCAATCTCTCTTCACCGTCTATCTGCTGTGGCCTTTCTCCATCTCAATAACTTGTTCCATCCCCTTGCCCCCCCTCCTTTTCCCTAGGTGCATTAGTTCTCTTTGTTTCCTCCTTGCCAATTCTCTTTCTCCGTTGTTGGTGCTCGTTGTTTCAACATCCCATTCTCAAGTTTGCGTCAGATTAGATTTCTATGATTGAACATACACGTGTATGTACACACTGTATAAACAGGATTAACCTGTCGGTACCGTTGTCTCAAGTACCGTACATGTACATGCACAGTGTACAATGTACACTATAGTCGGAATACAAATCCTGCTTTGCTGATAATCAAGGAAAGTTTTGCATTTTATGTTCTTGTGTGCACCAGGAAGGGGAGGACATACGACACACGAATATGTCAAAGGGCATTGAACATGTTGAAAAGGCATTGAAAGATGAGGGAGGCTGTGTTCCCCTCTCTGGGTCAACAGTTTACAAAATGTCATGCCTGTATAAAATGTAGGCTTTGTCAGTGCATGTGTCTTGTAAATGTACTGGTAACTAACCAAGATCACATCCAGTTGCAGCTCACAAATCAAGTGTGACTACATGTACATGTACATTTACTCATTGTACCAGTGTGAGGAACTCATCTGTACACATTAATGTTATGACACTACATTTATATAACCAGGGAACAATTGCCTTTTTGTACAGTACAAAAGAATGTAATCAATGGGAACTCAGAATTTTCACCCACATGCCAGTGTTCATCCTGAACAATGAAGCTTAATTGTTCTTTCTTATGCAAACAATGTGTTAAATCAAACCAAAAATGGCCTGAATGAATTCCAGGAGTTGCGATGCATTTTATGTGATACATGTACAATGTACACATGTACATGTCATGTTCATTTCAGAAACATCCATAGGCATGCAGGTGCTTTTCTGTGAAGGACCAATGAAATGGCAATATCCAATGTACGTAGATGTACAAAAGTGTATATTCTTGTACATGTACATATACACTCATGCCAAAAATGAATGGTAACCACATCATTCATGAATCCTTGGACAGTGTTGACCATAACCCCAACTTAAAAAATGCTGTTGTACAGTACATGTACATGTACACTATTAGGCCAGTTTCCTTGCACGTACGGTACCATAAAGTTGTCAGTGTATACACACTCTACATGTACATGAACTGCAGATTTAACAATACTCTCAACCTGGACAACAAAAGATGATAATGCCAAAATCCTCTTGCTTAGAGGATAAGTATGTAATATTTTTAGACAAAATGAATGATCAGAATCATGAAGTTTAATGCTTTTGCTTTTGGGCACTTTGCTAAAAGAAGAAAGCACTGTCGTCTTGAAATATCAGTGAAAAGCCATAGCACGTACCGGGTACATGTAAATGTTCTCTGGAAACTCTCAAGGAAGATGAGATTTGGAGTGATTCAAGATAGTATCTTTGGCTTTTCCCAAATGTCGAGGGCATTGGGGAAACTCACAGACCAATATCGCTTGTGGGTGGGCGCAGATTTTGCACATGCATATACATGTAGGCACGAACATATGCATACCCTGTGTGTGTAGGTTCTCGGCCTGTCAGATTTCATCTGTCATGTCTGTCACCCATTGATTGCATCTGCTGCCCTGGGTGTGCAGGGTTGTTTTTCCTGACTATGTCACCTACCGTAGCATACAGGTGCCGGTGTGCTTCATTTGTCTTCCTGCTTCTGGTTTTTTTTTTCCCTATGCACATTTTTTATTGTTCCAAGTCTTCCCAATGCCACACAGTACTTCAGTGTTTAGTCTGGCCTCGTGCATGTTCTAACATGTCAAATGAGACAAATTGGTACACTCACTGCTGTGCATTCATTGCGACTCCTTAATTTTGGTGAAAGCTTGAATATGGTACATGTACATAATTGAACATACACAAAAGCAGCTGCACACATATACCGGTACATAAAGATACATGTACTGTACATGGTCATTTACAAGTTGGGGCAACAGAATGTGATAATAAATGTCATCTAGCACCTGTCAAATGTTTCTTAACCGGGTTTGTTTAACCCAATGAGCAAAGGAATGTTGAAACAGGCAACATGCGTGCATACAAGTACTGATAGACTTGGTTTAATATTCATTATCTTGCTTTTCCCATTTTACCTCTAGTTGACTCTGAGGCCAACAGGCACACTCCATGCGCAGCTCAAGTGCTTCTCAGAATCAAAAGGTATTTACCGTCACTATCATCATGTGTGTACTGTACAATACAGTCTCTATGTTCATCTTTAATTGGATTGTCTAGAAAAGTACCAAATCGGTTGGAAGTGGGCCAGATTTATGTAGTTCTGCAAATTTATCCATAAGTGGGAAGTAAAAGTAGGAATTTTAAACCAACTGTCAAGGTATTCTCTCTGTAATACCCCCCTCAAAAACCTAACAATCACATTCATGAAAGAATGAGATGAAAGAACTTTTTGAATTTTGAATGGGTGAGAAAAGAACATTGTACATGTACATGTAGTACATAGCCAAACAATGTGTGCATGAGTTTGTTTCTGCATTCAATTGGGGACCTTGAACAATAGAGGACAATAAGGTCCCCGGTTGACAGAGGGTCCCTGATTGACAACTGTGTACAAAACATATGGGTGGTCTTGTAAAAAAGTTAAAGTACAAACAAAAGAGGAACAATAGGGGGTCCCCAGTTGCAGGCAAATACACACTTGTGTGTGTGTTTCAATCATAATAGGACGAAATTGTTTAAAATCAACCCCTAGCTCTGCAGCTCCCCCCCCCCCAAAAAAAATCCTTTTAAGTTCGGTGATACTAACCATGACCCTAATATAGCACTTCAGAAGTTTGATTTACGCCTGGCTTCCACCCTCAGGTTTTTTGTAAAGTTGTTTAAATAGAGTTTGTAATATTTTTAGACATTATTACCTCTGCTTCAAAAAAGTACATGAATGAACCTGTGTTCACGATTTGTCATACACTGTAGATACATGTACATGTATAATGGTCTGTTAGGGGGAAAAAATCAGCCACTCTGACGATATGTGAGCGAGAATTAAAAAAAAGTGGTCTTCTGATGAGGAAGTCCATGTAATGCGATCCTGTTATCCTGAGACTATTGAGAAGACAGGTGTTGTCCCGCTGAGCTGCGAGCTAAGTGTTTACATTAACAAACAGCAAGAGTGCATTGAAGTGCGCCGGGGGATTCTTTTGCCAGCCCTCCTTTCATATCATTTGTCCGCAGATGGGACTCAAAATCAATATTTTGACAGTTTTTTTTTCCCATCGTCTCATGATGAGCATGAGCGACTGAATGGTCCTTTTTTTTTTACAGTGTGGGTGGGCAGGTGTGCCAGACTTTGCCGTTGCTGAGACAGACATGCGTGAAAAAAAAAAGAGTTGTCAGTGTTAGGGCCAATTTCCTGACGCTGTTGAGGAAAGAAATTTGCTTTCCAATTTGCTTGGCAGAAAAAGAGCTGTACCTGTACATGTATGTGCACACGTACAGGCTGTACATGTACCATACTGTACTCCTTTCTGAGCACAGTGCTCGACAGCATTGGTGTGGCAATTAATGTAGTGGTATAAGGGGACAAGAGGATTATGTACCAGTGCATGTAATTAGTCATGTTAGTGTAGAAACTGTTGATATTGTTACCCTTATTTTTTCTCCAATCCCATGGCACACTTTGGTATCTCTTTTGTGGGGATGCACATGTTCATATACATTTACTACATGTAGTACATGTACATGTAGCCCCGATTTCATGCGGTGTATACTATTGGGTCTCTGCTTACATTACGCATAAATCAGTTCTCGTAATCCCTGTACTGTGTCGGAATCACAAATCCAGATGACCCCAACCAAGTGAGCATGATCAAGCCGAGCCAGGCCCTCGAAGTAGATGACAATGACAAGACTGGTTCTGGTGCCCTCACAAGGCGGCGTGGTGCCATGCGGCAGGCAAAAGTCCACGAGCACATGGGCCATAAGTTCATTGCCCACTACTTCCGCACCCCAACCTACTGCTCCTTCTGCAATGAGTTCATCTGGTGAGTGAAGGCGTGGAAATTAGTATTGTATAGAAGCATATGTTGAAGTTAAACTCAGAGAAGATGGAACTGCATTTATGAACTTTATTAAGGAATGATGTGCAGTGTCATCTTAAAAAGGGCTTGCCATTGACTAAAGCACAAAGACTTCATGTGTGTATCAAATGACACAACTACATGTACACGTAAAGTACATTTCAGCTCGTCAAAGACTTTCCATCTTAACACATCACCAACATTAAATATTGAGTACATTCTTATGAGCACATTCTTGTTACTTTCACATTCACAGGGGTGTGATGGGAAAACAGGGCTACAAATGCAAAGGTAAGAAACTGTCAAAGTCACTGTATGAGACCTAAAATGTACATAATCAATTTTTTAGTGTTAAGGCACTTGTTTGTTTCATGCTGACAACCTTTCAGCATGTTTCATGCTGAGGAAAGTAGCAAAGTTTAATACAGAGTGATCAAATGAGGAAAAGACTGGCTCATAAATTTCTGATTTACCCTCAGGATTATACATGTACACTTGAAATGTATATGTACATGTACATGTACCTGTGCAGTATGTCAATTGTGGCCAGCCTCATAAAAGCAGGCTGTGATATACATGTGTAGTACATACATGGTACACATGTACGGTTGGATCCCAGTAAGCTGTACCTGAAAGAGAATGCATGCACATGTAATATTGATCATACACTTGATTAACCATAAAAGATTTTAAGACAAAACTGGGGAGGAGAATTAGAAGCTGGTACTGTGATGGCACTGTGCCCACACATTAGGCAAACATATAGTGGTATGTTTTAAATACCTGTTCGACTGGTCGGGTTGCTGAATTACACCAGCACCTCGTGTTTATGCATGTGACATGTGTTGGTACCTTTTCTATGGTAAAGATGACTTCAAAATCCTTCACCTGGCATGCCAGGACCAGCATTTATTGATGATGATTTATTGATGGTGGATGCTAAACACTTCATTAATACATTTAGTTTTTTCACTATTGTATGTGGAGGTACAGTTGGAGAAGCGTAAATGAATACATGTAGGAACTCCCACAGAATCAAAATGAAATGGTATATCTTATAGTATCGTATGAATACTTGTAGTTAAATGCTTTTGTGTGAATAGTTAACATGTAAATGCCTTCCTGTTCTGTTCAGTGAGACTAAAATTTCAGAATTTGATTATTGCATGTTAACCTTCATCTATTTGTGGGAGTGGTACAACCAAAATTGGACGTAGTTATGATGAGATAGGAACGATAGCCATTCTGTTTTTTACATTCTTTGTTTCTGATAGAATGTCAGTTGGCTGTGCATAAACGCTGCTACAACCAAGTGTTGAGTAAGTGTCCCGGTGCAGGCATCGAAACAATGGATACAAAGGTGAGGTTTTTCAGGTTTTTGAAAGGGGGTGGGGCGGGAGCATCTTTATGGGGGGGGTGTGAGTGCTGTTCCCCTGTTCCAACTATGCAAAGAATGCTTTCTTTGTGATAAATACAGTACTTATCATCGCCAGTCGCATCAGAACTTGCAACTGTGAAGCCTGGTACAAAAATTAAAAATTTCAAACTGAATTTTTCCAAGATGGTTAAGAGTCCAGAGAAGTGCAAACGGACTATGAATTATGTTTCAAATGGGTTCAAAAAGTACATTTGTCCTTAATTAGCTACTTCTTTATTCTAAAACTACATGTACATGTACGTTCATCAAACCTAGGTGGGTGTGGTGCATTGTCTGCCTAGGGCACAGCTTATCTTTGCAGACAGAACTATATGAATTAATGCTCAACTGATAACCATGATTACGGAGGAAGGTCAAGTTACACTGTTCTGTTTAAACAGACATGCAGAATTTCTTTAAGCTACATACACCCAGTACAAGTACATGCACATTTATGTGTACAGTACTTCTCTTGTTGGGTGACAGAATCACTATACGCTACTTACTACATGTACATTAAGTTTCACACATTTCACTTTTTGGGTTTCTTGTTTTTCTTTTTATTTCTGCTTTTTAAGCTGCTAAGCAAAAACATTGGAGAACCACTCACCATACAGCATACTCAGTCAGTGTGCCATTTTAGCTGGTAACGTGTTTCTGGTGTTAAACATGCAATCATCTTCTTCCATTGCTCAGTTTTGCTCTTCGCCACTCCTTGAAAGGGTTTCAGTGGAAAATTTTAATTTGTTTCTTCTAATTGACATTTAATCCTCTATCAAAAATTTTTGGAAGGCGGGTTGTACCAGTTCCCATCTACCGGTCATTCCTAGTGAAGGATTCTACCTGTATATTTATGTGTTTACGTAATTGGCCTTTGAAACAGTACATATAACATTAAAATGCTGCCCTAAAGTGGTGATTTTAATTACCTACCAACATTAAAAGGGGCTCTGCTCAGATCCCTTGATTCTCAGCTCAAGAGTTTTTGCAAGGGAATAGAATTTCTGTGTGGTGACTTTAATTACTTACCAACATTAAAAGGGGCTCTGCTCAGATCCCTTGATTCTCAGCTCAAGCGTTTTTGCAAGGGAATAGAATTTCTGTTCAGTGTTTTAATGGTTTTGTACAGGTAGGCACCTGTGCTTACTCGAAAACTTTCCCTATTTGTTTTTCTTTTCTGCAGACTTTGAAGAAGCGTTTCAATCTTAACTTGCCCCATCGCTTCAAGGTATTCACCTACATGAGTCCTACATTCTGCGATCACTGTGGCACAATGCTGTATGGTCTTTTCAGGCAAGGGGTCAGATGTGAAGGTACATGTACTTGTATGACTTGTATGTATGGGTGTGGTCTTTGGAGAGAAAAAAAAGTTTTGGGTGACTGATTTTTTTTCTTTTGGCTAGTGATAGTAATTTCTAAGAGGAACAAGCAACTACATGTACAGGTGCCTGTAAGCATCTTGAGTGGTCCTCCTGTGTGGTTTTTGTCATCTTGTTTTGTTAGTTTTGAAGGAGGTAGATGCATAGAACATTTTGCTCTCTTAATGCAGGTACAAATTCGTTGAAAATATTAGCACGGCTTGTGAACAAGAAAAATGTTAGTGCTGAATGGCTGAGCAGGTGTAATATCATATATAAGAGTGAGAAGGGTACACATATACATGTGGCCAACTGAATACATGCCTTTGCAAAGGGGTTTTTTTAGGAGGAAATTTCAGTGTTTTCTACCCTTTTTTTCTCTGTCACAACTATAAATCACCATACATGTATATGCAGCAAAGTTTGTGGCAGCCAGAAAGCTCTAATTTTATCCCACTTGCTTGTTGGTGGTTTGGAATGCAGGCTACTGGTAACACCAGCTGGCATATAAACACAACCCTGGATGTTGGGTGCTGTTAACAAGGTCTTTCGCCCACACTGCTTGCTCAATTTGTTGTCATTGCACATGGTACCCTGGTTGTAACTGTGTTTAAATAAAATCTACATGGTACACAGGTGTACAGTGTACATGTAGATTGATTAAGTAGCTTTGCTTCAAAAGCCTGTGCAGAGGTGTAGTTGTTTATCCAACATGGGAAAATGCAGAGTGAGTGCAACTCTTCTTTTGCCAGGAAAACAATGAAAGCTGGTTCAGCATAGGAGAGAAAATTGAACAAATTTGCCTGCATTGCAGTGATTTTTAAATGTTGATAGACAGCAGCCGTCAGTCAGTGTATTGTACATGGCACTGTAGTTATTATATTACGTAAATAAAATTAGCTATTACTTTGTCTTTTTAGTATCAGTTCTTTTATCAAATTTGTCTTCATATGCAGATTTGACTTAGTAGCTGCAATTTAGCCCACAGGTACCGATACAGTTGTTTATACAACTTGCATGACATGGTTGTTCATTAAACTCAGAAAACTGGAAAGTAAGCACAGCTTTCCTGAAATTTAACTTACTGTTACCATGTCCAGGAAAACTACTCAAACTACATGTAGTTCAGAATGGGAGAACAATTGAAGGTGTTCCATTTCTTGGTTTCAGACTGCAACGTGAACATCCACCACAAGTGCAAGAAGAATGTGCCCAATCTGTGTGGCATCAATCAGAAATTGATGGCCGCTGCCATACATGAGGTGGAGGTAAGCAAGACCAGTGCATCAGGGTGAAATGCAGCTCAAGCGTGGCCAGCCATCTCTGTGATTTCACGGTGGGCCTTTAGTACTGAAGCATGCTGCTGTGTAGACTCTGGTGTAGGAATGAAAAACTCTGGTGTGTGGGACACAGAATGGTTTGTGCACACGCATATTTTTCGTTCCACATCTAGATGTGCACGAAACCTGTGTTGGCTATGTAATTATGCAATATGATGTTTAGCTGTACATCTCACTGTCACTTATAATATCAACTGTCACCATTGCGGACACCTTTTTCTCCAAAATCTGGAGCAAAAATTCGTGACAAACCAAAATGATATGCATAAAATACCACCAGACTGACTAGAGTGGTCATGAGACTGCAATTTCAGGAGAGGTACTACTGAACTACTGCCATACCCCCATGGTTTACTTCATTTGACACACTGCTTGACACCATGGAAACAAGGAT
>NW_019091653.1:134035-163732 GCF_001949145.1 Acanthaster planci
TTTCATGGTAGTGGAAGCGGAGTTGAAAGCTTCACATCCAAATTCAAGAACTAGTTTGATTAAAGCTGAGTATAACTGATAAAGTGTCTTGCAGTCAGCACCCCACGTGGTTACTCGGCTTAAGGTCGTTGCAAAATTGTTCCCAGTCTTTCCTTTTTCCAACTTTGATGGTTTTCTTAGCGATAGCACAGGATCTTTTGTAGTTTATTAGATCAGATGGGATATAGACTAGATTTTCTCAGTTTTTTAAAGCCTCCTTTTTGTTTTGTATAACTTTCTGACATTCGTGATTCCACCAAGTGGTAGGTGGTTTATTTGTGCGACTAGGTTTGGTTTTAGATATAGAACTAGACAATAGGTTTGGTTTTAGGTATAGAACTAGCCAATCAAGTTCATGAATGAAGTTGTCGTATGTATAGTATCAATACTGGCTGTGCTGTCTGGCTTACTGATAAGACAGTTGCATTCTTTTGCGAATTTGCCCCAATCAGCTTTTTTTAAAGTGACCACCGAGGTGTAGAGTGGTTAGTGCTTTTATAAATACGGTGATTAATTTCAATAGTGATTGGACAGTGATCACTCCCCATCGTGTTATTTAGAATGGCCATTTGCATTTGGAGGCTATGTGTGATGAGTTAACTCTGGTACCTTCTCCAGTGTTAAAACAGACCAAGTTGTTGTTAGAGATGATATCGTCAATAATTTGTCCATTATGATCACGTTTAGAGCTACCCCATAGTGGGTTTTGACCATTAAAGTCGCCACAAATTATGCAAGGCTTGTCAGTGTTTCCAATGATTTGGTTCAGTGAGTTGAAGTCTAGTGTGGAGCAAGGTTGTAAGCATTGATGATGTTATTTATATTTTTACAGTCAACGTAAATTTCATCCATTTGGAACTCCAGAGGGATATTGGAACCCGTTTTGTACTTGAAAGCAACTCCATGTTTTACAACAAAAGCACATCCACCACCACTTTTTTGTTTGAGTTGTTTCGGTCATGGCGGTAGAGACATCGTAGCCACTTAATCTGAATTTTTTTATTCTCTTTCAACCAAGTTTCTTGGACGCAAATAATGTCTGGTTTCTTGATCGTAGGCCAAGAGTAAATTATTTCTTTTAGTTCCTCTTGGTGAGCCAGAAGGGATTGTGCATTCCATTGTAAGATAAGTAAACCTGTCATCAAAATGTAAACATTCATGATGTTGCGTTTATGCTACTTTTAGGGGGTTGGCTTGCGTTTGACTGGTTAGATGAGTGTGTTCCTGTTTTTGTTTGATGAGATTTCGATGCATCTGTTTTCTTCGGGCTGGATGGAGTCTGTTGGGTTGATCTGCGTCAGCGAGATTTCTTCAGGTTCGGGACGAAGATGGTCGATAAGAGATTTAGTTGCAGCTACTCCCTCATCTTTGTTCTTGAAGGTATCCATTATTTGCATTACTCCGGTGAGTAGTTCTGGGATATTGACTGCGCTACAAAGGCACTGATGCGTGGATTCAGTTTGTGTTGCAGTTGCCTGTTCAGTTTGGGTAGTGGCATCCTTTTTTTTTTCGAGGGGAGAGTAGTTCCAGGTTGAGTAGGTCTGTTGATCTTAGTTTTTGTTCTATTTGGGTGTCACGACTTGTGGGTTTTGCCTCAGGGGTCGCCATTGTTTGTTTTGCAGGAGTAGATTGGGTGGATGATGCGTTTGGGTTTATTGAGATGTCTGTTTTGATAGCCTTTGCTGCGTCTGCATATGATACATTGTATGAAACTTTGATGTTCTGGATGCGTCTTTCTTGTTTCATAGTATTGCACCCTGCATATGCAGATGAATGTTGCTCCCCACATCTGCAGCATTTAACTTCATCCTTCTGTGTGCAGTGTTCGTATGAGTGAGAGCCGCCACAACGAACACACCTAGTAGCGCTACGACAGTTATTAGCCACATGACCAAGTCGTTGGCAGTTAAAGCAACGGATGACGGGTGGGATGAAAGGCTTGAATCTGAAGTTTTCATATCCTAGTTGGAAGGTTTCAGGGAGGGTGGGAGTGTTAAACGTTAGGCAAACAGACAGAATTTTCTTCAATTTACCATCTTCTCTGCGCATTAAACGCTTGACTTCTAGGATACCTTATTTCTTGCAATCTTCTAGAATTTCTTTGTCATCTAGGTCAGTGGGGATTACAGTTATTACACCTTTGCTCTGGGTTTCTGATTTTGCAAATTCGGTAGTTATAGTCCATTGATCAAGTTCCGACAAGGCTTTGAGTTTTTTTGGCCTGGGCTGATGTATGACATCTAACAGTAATGTCCCCTCAATGCCCCCTTGATTTTTTTTGGTGACGCTTTTTACGAAGTTGCGACCTAGGATGTTCAAGGCTTTGGCAATTTTAATCGGGCTAACCTTAGCAAGTTTGATATCAGGGGAGTTAATGATGACCAGTGTAGGTTGACTCTTGATGTTTGAGTTATGAATGAGACGGCGTTTAGGTTGGGAGTTTTGTGGAGGGTCCCTATCTGAATCTGTGTAGACGTCACTGTATGTTATGTGCTGTCGTTTACGGCTTTTAGGTTGAGACTGTGTTTCATTTTGGGCTTGAGTCATTAAATTTATCTAGGGTTGATCGTGATCTGTCATCATTCTCTTGAAGATTGCCATAAGCCTTTGATTAGATTGTGATAATTGATCCCATGAGGTGTCTGATTCCATCTTATCTTCCATCTTGGGGTGGAATCGGCCTAAGGCGGCCCAGAAAGGGGGAAAGTTTAAAACCTCCTGATAATAAGATATTGCTTACCGGTTGAAGTAGCGAAACAAGAATCTTGAAAAATAATCAAGAATGCCAAACGAAGGCAGTCATCACTGGCTGACAGCGATTCAAGTTTTCGCGCGCTCTCGAACATCCAATCCTACGTCCGATCACGGTAAAATCTTCGCGGGTTCTCCGACATGTTTTTTTAAACAAGCCCTCAGGCTGTTCGTTTGTACATGTATTATGGTCGTTTTCCAATACTCAACTTCATCTCCGTCTCAGGTTCGTCCCCAAAACCAATCCCCGGTTGTGGGCTTGAAGCGTTTAAATCAAATTGGATTATTGTAAGTTTTTGCTATCTTGCATCTTATTTGATGTTTTGTGGCACTGTTAGACTAATTAGTGCGCTTACAGTTTCAAAGTCAGGTAGTAAAAAACAGTCGAAGTCACAGATGGAGCCGAAGTTGAGGAAAACGGCCTAAGGTTTGTTGTCACTAGACTGGCTCTCGACCCGTACATAATCTACAGACGTTTGATCTACCACTTGGTACCAGCTAGCTGCAGCGCAGCTCTTCCGGGCCGAACGTACGTATGGTAGGCCCCCAAGAGCGGTATTACATCTAGTCCGTCAGTATAAGTAGCCAAATCTTTTGAGGCAAGTCGGGCTGAACGTTTTTCAGAAGTGACGATCACAGGTCTTTCAGTCTTAACATAAATGACATGAATTTCTCAGCTATCAGTGATTACGAATGCCACGGGAGGCACTTGCATATCGCCTTGGTGAATCGTAACAAAAATAAGCTTACATTACAAGTAGACGATGACGTACTGGACGTGGGCTGTGGTACCGGTGTAGAGACAAAGTCCATTGCAGCGGAAGTGAAAAGTGTGACGGGTAATTAGCCTCCATGCTATCCTTGTTACCATGGTAACTGCAGGGTGTCCGCATAAAAAGTATACCAAGATAAAGTTACTGTCATGGCATAGCTACTTATAGAGAAAAATCTCTAGGAGTAGGAAAGGCAGAATACATGTCCTCTTTCTTTGCAATGGTAAGAAATTACTATAAAGCTTGTGAATGTTATCAACACAGATATTAAGTGAACAAACTAGACCGATAAAGGGTAGGCTGGGCAATTCCATGAAAGTGCAACACAGTCGAAATTTCAAAATGCTTTTTCTCAAATATCTTTTTCAAAATTAATAAGACATATTTGAATTTTCTAGAAATGAAAAAAAAATCTACCGGTAGGCCAGTAGTAGGGATAAGAGAGTTCTAGCGCAGCCCCCCATTTCCACCCTACTTCCATGCTTCACCACCTCCACAGTCCCGCGCCTGGGTCAAAGGTCGAGGTGAAGCGTGGAAGCAGGGTGGAAAAGGGGGGCTGCGCCAGAACTCTCTTATCCCTACTACTAGGCCTAGACCAATAAATTGTTATTAAAGTTACAGTGCTCTGAAGTTGTCACTACGTTTATGCCACCAATCGTAGGTAAAAACACAAAGTAATTCTTTTACATTTTTCATAAATCTAATGATATTCAATTTATTTGTGTGTTCAAAACAACAATTCCCCTTGTTTATTTTTAGAAAATAAATTTTATTTACAACTTTAAGCCACATAAAAGTAAATACATGCAATTGGTGAGCGCCCTTAAAAAAATCTTTTTTCCTCCTTTTTTCAGTTCAATATACTGTACATCTTTGCTGGATTGTAATATATTAAAAAAAAAGAGTAGTTTCCTCAATGAAATGAGTTTTATTTATCTTCTTTACAAAAGGGTGTTACACAGGCAAGTCATTCATTACAAAAGGAGATTGGGGTTGTCAGCCAGGCAAAAATAGGAGGGTTTTCTCAGAGAGGGTCATGGTGCTGTAGCTTTGTAAAGTGGAATCAGTATCTTATAGGAATGTTACAAAGATGTCAGATATGTGCATTGACAGGAATGATGGCCATGTACATGTAGAGGGCACAGCACATTAAACATGGTATGAGGTAAGTAGCAAAAACAAAGCAGATTAGATTGATTTAGGTACAGTCCTTATTTTCAAGAATTTGTTCTTAAAGTAAAGGCATTTGTTATTTTGTACACTTGCATAGTTGAGCCTCAAATATGCAAACTTTTCACATTGCCAATTTCAGTACCTTACATCAGTATAGTTAGTTTACTCATCTCTGTCAATAACACAACAAGCTGTATACCATTGCAAAGAGGACATGCTGCCCTTTCTAGAGATATATATCTCTTTTCATATATACACAATAGTTTTGCCATTACAGTAATTTTTACTTTGGTATACTTTTTATATGGACACACTGTATAGTAGAGTCACCTTGCTGACAGGTGGATTCTAACGATTCTAAAGTTTTTCAGACCCTCCCTTTCTAATCATTCCCAGTGTACCGTGACTATAAGTTAGTCCATCCTTCATGGTTTGATAGTCATCTTGACAAAGCATTTGACCTGCCCTGTGTCTGAAATGATCAAAGCAAGGCCTAAAATTAGTTAGATACACCATGGATACTCTAGATGACTACTGTTGACACAACTTAGTAAACAGTATGGTCATCTGATTTTTGCACTTCCAAGTCTTCTTCTTCTTCAGTACTGTATGCAACAACAGATTCACTGAATCCATGTATAGCCACGGGAGAAGACGTAGTGACACAAAGTTAATTTATTAAAGTCATTCAAAATTAGAACCAGTAGCCGAAATCACGTGACTAAGCTTCATTTCCTGAACAGGAAACTGAAGCAATCAATCAAGATACCTTTATAAAGATTTATTACAACAGGGGTATTTTTATCATGGCACAGTTCAAAGAGAACTTCAAAACAACCTAAGTAAAACATGGAAACATTTCAAACTACCTCTATGTACATTGTACATGTGCATGTAGTTGTTGTATTTGCAACTTACATGTATACCTGAGTGAAATCTCGATTACGTAGCTAGCTATAGAAAACAGTTACACATCAGGGCTGGCAATTTTTTTTAATTTAAAGAAAAAGGAAGGATTTTTTAAAATTGAAATAAGATTTTTTGGTTTCAATCGAATTTTTAAATTTTATAAAAATTGAAGATAACTTGGCTCAATTATCTTACAAAAGCAAGCAAAGTAGCTGCATGTTTATTAAGTTTCTTTCATTTTTGTCTTTTGTAACAACATTAAACAAATTTGGATTCGAATAAGCAATTTAAATGGAATAATTTGATTGAATTGACAAACAACCATAAATATTGTCTAAATCCAGGTGTAATTCGGGCAGTATAGCACCTACAGGTACATGAACATGTACCTACATACTTCCCTCAGAGACAGGTGTATGTACATGTATAGTACATGTACATGTACCAAGGATGAATTGCGTACCAGTTTTAAACCATACTTTTAAGTTTTGACAAAAACTAGAGTTCACAAGAGTTTGTTAACAGAGTACATGTACTTATGCATGCATCACATGATTAATGAATGTACCGTATTTGTACAAAATGCTCAAAGATAAAACGTTGAGTACACTGAAACCTCTACCATGTCAAACTCTGGAGTGGCCAATTTAAATGAAGTGAAATTAAGTTATGATTGTAAATCTTTTACATTATATTTATTCACTGAATCTAAAAAGCTGGTTTAAATCGAAGTGGATTTAGCTAAACAAAAAATTCTGCCAACCCAGATTGTGTGTAACACGTGTTCTTTTATTCACCTTTTCGCTAAACTGAAAGGCTCACAGAAGGGAGGTTTGCTGCTTAAACTTGCAAAACCTGCAAAGGTTACATATCAGTTGAAAGGAATGTAAAAATTGAAACATTTTTGCTTTTTCTTACAAAAATTAAATGATTATGTTTATTTGAATCAATGATTTTTTTTAAATTTGTGAATTAAATCAAAGTGATTTAAATCAGCCAACCCTGTAACATATTTGGCATTTTTACACGATAACAATAATTGAAAAAAACTTACACTGGCACAGGATGAATCCTTTTCTTGTGTCATAGTTGCTCTCAATGAAACACTGAACAAATAATTTTAGGTTTGATATTCAAGGATTACAGACACACACACACATTCTGAAACAATTACAACACATTATGTAAACTCTGGAATTTTTGGTGAAAATCCATCCCTTCAGAAGTTTGGTCAGCATAAAATTGTATCAAAAATATCCGACACACTTCAAGTTATAACGTTTGTCAAAAGATCTTACATAGGCTCACAACTATTTTAAAACTCCAATTCTGTAAAGTTCAATATCGCAATCAAAAGCAGTTATCCGGCAATGGATTTCCTTCCATTGGCCTTTTTGGGAGCAGGTGGACACATTAGGAGGGCACTATTTGATATCCACTTCCTGCCAGGCCATTCAATGTTGATGATGCTGGGCCGGGATATTTATCATTTTTTCTTTTTTCAAAATTCTTTACAATTCCTAATTTTTTTTCAACAGAGGCCAAATTAGTGTGCAGCTGTGATGCGTGGCTCATCGCTGCAGTGGTGGAGCGCTTTTGTCCGCGGTGGTAATCCGCTCGCTCTAAATGCCCCAAACCGTGGTATACTGTTTCAAAACAAGGCTGGATTATCGCCACTTTTGAGAGTGAAAAAATATCGGAAATTTCCCGTAGCGTGGTCTTTTGTTCCGAGTACAGTTCCGAGTACTCCAATTACATGTATGTAAAAAAAAATCAGCAACATAATCCAAAAATTCATTAAGGTTTCATCATGCGTCCAACTCATTGAATCCAACGTTATTTTAAATTAGGCATTGACTCTTCGAAGGAGATGATAGCCTTTGCTCGTGCAAACAACTCAGCGCCAAATGTAACCTACAGTTTGGGAGATGCGCAAACAATTGGGGACTGCTCTGAGTGGCAGGAGAGATTTGACAAAGCAGTCAGCTTCTTTGTTCTTCACTGGTGTCCGGACCATGCTATGGCACTCAGGAGCATCCTGGCCTGCCTCAAGCCCGGAGGTGAAGCGCTGTTCATCGTTTGCAATAGGTCTTCTTGGGTCCCCGAGTCAGTTCAGTTCGTTCAAAACCACATCAAATGGAGTACATACGGAAAGGTATGTTTGTGCGGGGTAGCCTCAATTTAATTATTAAAATGCATCTCAAAAGCTATACCTTTGTGTTTCTTCAACCTTATTTTAAATTCTTGTTACTTTTTGAGTATTTTCTAAGTATTTTGTGTGTTTTTTAATGCTGAGAAATATTTTTACATCCATGAGCAAAACTAGATCATTCCGGAAGAAAGCCTCAAAAATGTTGCATTGGTTTCTGCACAAAAAACTGCTTCATTTTTTAAGAGATTTTTTTGTTTTTGCGTATTCATTGTTGGGTAGGTAAAAAGCAACCAACCCTTTTCTCAAAAACATTTTTATTGACTAAATTCTTGGTTTCAACCTGGACAGAAAAACCTTTGTACTGAAATCTGTCTTCTCTGGCTGACATCACAATAACAGTGCCCTCTGTTGTCCAGGAAAACATGGGCATTCGTGAATGTTTTTAATTAAACATTGCACTCTTCAGTGCAATACTCTTTCAACCGAAGAAGTTTCATTTCATTTATTATTTCGCCGGTCAATACATTAAAATGACAAAACAAAAAAGCGGCCCTGCCGGATTGCTAATAAGTTAACCTAATAACTATCTGGTAGCTCTCCAGGCACATTTACAAAGTTACAAAACAGAAAGAAAAAAGCTTTAAACATACAGGGACAATCAATTATAAAATAGAATATAGGATAAAAATTTAAAACATACACTATACACTCGGACGAACAGGAAACAAAACAATTACATGTACATTATAAACACTCAATCCTAAAGAAAAACAAAATCAAAATCCATACAGAAACAGGACTCTCCCACACCCCACCCAATGAAGAAATATACTTTGTATGATTTGAAATAAATAACGTAAAAGACCAAACTGGAAACGGAACACAGATTACAAAAATAGCAGAAGTCTGTCGAATAATTTATACATACATAGAGGAATTTGACATTGCAAAAAATTGTGACGAATGATGTTATCGCTGCTACACTTTTACGGCAATGCAGCACTGTTTTCCACAATTGGTTATCGTCTCAAATAATAAGTGATAACGTAATGACTTATTCTTTCGTTGCACGCTGCCGCCATTATAGTCATGCAGAGCCTTGATCTGGCTGTTTGTAAAATCTGGTCACAATCGCTTCAACGTAGGTTGCGCTCGTTGATCTCCATTTTAAACTGGAGATCAATGGTTGCACTACACCAAATACGCGCCCATATAAAACGATGCAAAAACGAGCCAAATAGCGCCGCCTGTTTACTCTCGTGAAGAAATCGGTCTTGTTGTTTTCACTGGAAATTCAAGATTATGGCCAGAAGATCACTTTTCGTTTCAAATTTATGGGGATTAGCCACGAATCTTTTTTTCTTATTCGCCTTTCCCCGAAAATAACCCCCAAATAGCAGTAAGACTTTGTGCTTGGCTCTAAATGTAGCCGCCCGCCTCTATTCAAAATACCTCCTGATGTCTTATTGTAGAAACCCTGTGGGATCACAAAATATTAATGAGCTCGCTCCCAGAAATACAACTAATTGGTGGAATGCACCCCGTAGCTTTTCAAATGTTGTCCAACTATGTATTAGAGCTTACGCACCACGCACAGAATTACGAAGCATGCATACACAGGAATGTTGAACCGGCTTGCGTAAAGATCGAGAATGAGGCTCTGCGTGCCAAGAACGAATTGTCATCTTCTTGGTTCTCACCGTACAGTCAAATAACTTTATCCCATAGAAAAAAATAATATAACCACGAATATATATATATATTTTTGCAGCGATTGATTGCAATGATTTCTGTCTAGAACAGTATATTTGGAGTCGTCCAGCAGTGAGATTGAACCATTTCTTTTCAGGACTTCAAGTCTTCCTGTCAATTTTGGAATATGTCCGTCTCAGAAGCTGAAAAACTGCTGGCGTCTTGTGGTTGGAAAAACGTACGCTGTGAGCTCCAGCATCACGGCCAAATAACGGAAGAACCCACAAAAGGCAAGATTAAATGTTTCAGATTATTTGGGGGGGAGGGTGTCCAAACTTAATAAAGAAAGTATCAAACTGTGTGACAATTTACCCTATCAGTTTGAGGATCTTCTGATGCTGGGCTGAAAAAAAGTTGCCAAAATTTTTACATTCTGCACATAATCTTCAGTGTTTAATCTTTTTCCTTGTGAAAGTTGATGCCAGATATGACACAAAGCAATTACATGTATAACTATTAACATAAGAACTTTCAGTTAATTGCTATTTTATTAAACAGAAAAGAAAAATTCAGTCTGCAGACATTGGGTAGTTGCTACACAGAGTGGGGTAAATTGTTCTTCACTTCGCAGGCGAGGGGGTCCAGAACAGTATCTGGACCTGTTCGCTGAACTTTGCACATAGGTAGGGTTTTTTAATTGATTAGAGAGTCTGTGTACCACAAAAGAGCATGTATAGACTTTTTGTAGCTAAAAAGTCCTCGTTGCCTTTGTCACCTGTCACTTTTTCCTTTTGTTTTTTCATCCGCTGTTAAGCAATGATAAAGAGTGGTCTAGGGATCTCAGCGCAAATACCGGAATCAGAGATGGAGGAATACCTTCGAGACATGTGGCAGTGGACATTGTCACAATACGGGGACTCGTCCAAGCCTGGACACGTCCGCATTCCAGCAGAAATTTTCATCATTCAGGCTTGCAAATCTTGCTGAGATATATTAATTCAGCACTCGCTTTCTTCGAAATACTGGGGTGATTGGGCACCGCGTGGTGGTTTGTAGTAGTCTATCTTTCTCCTTTTTTGGATGATAGTTCTCTGCAGCTTTTCTCCGAGAAAGTACATTTTATGAACTTGAAACTTAAGACGAACATCAACCCCGATCCCTAGATGTAAATACAAACACATGGCATTGTCAGGTATCAACTTGTTAACGATTATCTACTTGACATATCTCATGAACTGATATAGGTGTATCATATTTTAGGATCTGACATATTTTGAGTGGGGCAACAGTTTTGTCTGTGATCTTGAAGTCGTTTAACCTTTGCTTTGGGAGTAAATGGAGGGTCACAGCTCAGGGTAATTTTAAATGCTCTAAGCAAGGATATTGACGTGGAACCTCGAACAAACATCAACGTTAATGCCGAGGTGGGCGTGCTTTTATGACTTACTCCGACGTCATATAACTGGAGTAACTATACATAAGATGAATATCTGTGTCATGACTGGCTCCCTTTAGTGTCATTTTGTGTAAGTCAGTCCCCCAAGGCTTCTCTAAGTTCCACGGTCGGGTAATGAACAGATTGTAGTCATTTCCCTTCCCCACTTGCCGACACAGATTTACGCCACCAACCATACATCATTTAAGTACTCGAAGCCTAAGTCAGTCATTATAAATGTTGCTTAGTTAACGAAATGGCAGCATTTTCCAGAATCTTCCTGTCTTAAAACAATTCCTACACAACAAAGTTTCGATAACATTACCACCACAGCCCACTCATGTCTCAGTATGTAACGACATCATTTTACGCTCGACAATACGGTCACAAAACACGAATTTATACTACAGTGAAACAATAAATCATTAAAATTGTCACACTGCAGTACTGGCAATTTAGGATACTTGTACCTGCCAGTAAATTTTGTTCATTTTCAACAACTTACAAATTTGATACTTAATATTAGAGTGGGGTTTCTTCCCCGTATAATATATTAAATATGAAATCAAGTATCTGCAAAAAGAAGTAACTTAAGCGAATTCCAGTACAAGCCTGTAACTACTTTATGGCACATTGAAAGCTTTTTGTCCATTTTTTCCCCTTTTCAGTACTATTTCAGCTAAGACAGTGAAAATATTCAGCATTAAGGAAAACGAGGTGCTTTATGTCAGGCACGTGATGCATGTCGGAGCTGCCTAACCAGCTTAAGTTAAGATTCTGCCCCTTAATATGTTCAAGTGGTATTTTTTTGTGATAAAAAGGGGTCGCAATTATGTCAGAAAAGTAATGGTAGGAAGGTGACATAATATAGTATTTGAATATAGAAATTTGTAGTTTCAGTAACAAAATTTTGCACCAATCGCCAGAATGAGATGAATCGTTTCTTTCCTCCCCTGGTGGGAGCTAGGGATAAACAAAAAGTAGATACAAATTTGTTAGTTAAATGTTAGACAAATGGAGGGGAAATAATGAACGCTGTAATATGTCTCATTTAATATACAACAACAAACATGTTTCCTTACAGAATTGTTTTCCATAGTTTAAGCAATGGTTGTGTGGGTTTGCGTGACTGTACGTTTGTTTGCTTGCTCGGCTTCGACGTATGCCCAAACGAGTGGCTCTTGAGCTAAAATACATTGCTAAATACCTGCTCCAAAATGTCTGTGTTGATTATTCCACGCCAAAGAGTGGCTCTTATTATTAGGATCAAATACAATAAACTGCTTAGTATCGGCTCAAAAATTGTTGTCCATTCTTTCGTTAAATGTACCTCATTAAATTACAGACATTTATATGATGAACTGTCTCAACAGTACTCAAAATAGGAGAACTAATTTTGAAATGCCATATAAATACAACATTTTGATGAAAGGGTTCGTCAGAACTATTATACACCTTACAGATGTAGCCTCATGAACGTCGCTCCCTAGTGCCTGACATATGGTGAAAGAACCTCTCATTCCCTGCTTTTCAAACGTCCATGGCTGGCAAGTCGTCCTCCCAACTCCCCTTATCCCCCTTCCCTCAGTTCCTGGCAAATTTTTTTTATAATACGCCACTGACATGCCAAAACCCATTTTGCTACACTGTGATTAAATTCAAACAAAGCCTCACGGAATAATGTCAGGATAAGTCAACATTCATCATGATGTCTGAAAGGTGTGGAATGGAAAGCTTGATTCGGGTAATGTGATGTCGACAGATTGTACAAAGGACTTTTTCAGAGGCAGTACATGTATTTATAAACGTTATTTACAAATGAAACCAGATAGCTACACTCTAAGCAATGGTCCAGCTTACCATCGATAAGTGAGTGATATCATCTTACGATAAGCATTACCCCCCCGGCCATCATGACTCTTTTCAACCGATGAGGGGGTGCTTCTGTTCGAGACGGATTCCTACAGCATGCGCACAACTTGGCCAAAATAACCCTTTATTTCAGGATTTTTTTTTTCTGAGACATCCAGAGCAATACTCTCTGTAACATCTTTCCCTTTCGGCTGCGTTCAGAGGACTACAAGCTTCGTCTATTTACTACGATCCTAGGCGAGTGTTGCAATTTGGCCTGGTCGCAGCATGCCGTTACTACGTATACCTCCATGCAGGTATTGTACAAACGGGGGAACGACGTGCGCTACTTTCCTGGTGGTGTATGAAGGGCATATAAGTTTGCAGACTCATCATCTGCGATGCAGAGTAGGTGCAAAGGTTGCTGCCGGGTCCTGGTGTTTGGTTGGGCTGCCATAGACTTGAAGTGTGGGGCAAGGGTCACGATTTAACCAAAAGAAGTGGCCTACTCCGCAGCCGAAAGTTGATGATTTTCTGTAAATTGATCCGCGGATCAGCGTAAAAAGCCATTGTACTATGGTGCTGCTATGCGCGCTTTTAAGTTATACGTCCAGCCTCATAAAGTTCTCGCCCTGTTGCGTCAAGATTTACCACTGATTGTGTGATTGATTCAGAGCGAAAAGACTCAAAAAAACTCCGACAGAGATATACACAGAATTAACTTAATCGTTGACTTATGAAACGGTTACCGTTTCGTCCGCAGGTTTGTTTGTCTGATGCCAAAGGTTTGGAAGGCGAAAACATTAAGGGTCACTGATTCGATGGTTTGATAGTCCGAATCGACAGCAGAAGGCTAACAAGTCCAATCGACACAAGGGTTCAGTGATCCTACCTGACATTATGAAAGATCCATGGGAACAACGACTCCAGTTCAAACTGCTGAACCTGAGCATCGGGCGCTTTTCAGACTTCTTAACGCTCAGCCTGGTCAACCTCAACAATATGGACTGTACTTGAATATTCAGACAAACAGTTTTTCATGTTATCGCACTAAGTGCTCCTAAGTATTCAAAAGATAACCTGTTGGTTCAGAGAATCGGACCTTCGCATTATCGATCTGACCCTGTATGAAACACTCACTTTGCCGAATGG
The DNA here is from genome assembly GCF_001949145.1 of Acanthaster planci. Next base: position 147,963 of record NW_019091653.1, read on the forward strand.
AAGAGACTATACATGGCCAGATCTTGATGTGACAAAAAGTAACAATTCACTTACATCAGTTATGTCTGCAAAGGTGCAGAATTCAGTCACAAGCACTGCAAAAATGACACCAGAAGGCCAAGCATCCAGAAAGACGTATCGCAGCTACTAGTGGCATCGCAATTAACTCCTGAAGTTACAAAATGCCAGAAACAGCAGTGTAAACACATGCTCTGCCTGCTGACCCAAATAGGCGAAATGAGGTTGGATTTGATGATTCAAGTTGATATAGTGAGTTTGTACTGAAAATGAGACTGCCCGCTTGGATATGTGGGACATGAATGAGGGGGTTCAGGGGATCGGGAAAAAATGGGTAGGGTTCCTAGGTCTATTGAGAAGATTTGATGGGCTGGTATTATAACTGCTAACTTAACCGGAATAAAGCATATATCAAGCCACAAAATTTGACTTTCAATGAAATGTACACGTACCAGTACATTCAAGTGATTTACGATATAAAACCTGAGGATCTTTAGCCAAGGCAATGATGAAAATAATTCGATTGAAAAGTGTGGTCTTGAAATATTAACTTTATGAGCGTGAGTTTACTAACAGTTCTACGCTACCACAAGTGATTTCTGTAACTTTCAGCTAGATCCGTAGTAATCCAATAGGCCAATTGCGCCTGCTAAGACACGTGACCTATAGTAGGTCTATAGCCTATGTAATATTTCTGTCTATCCCTGCACGATATCCCACAGAACTGAATGTAAATAATAGATTATTTACAATATTTGATTCCTTAATAGTTTTCATAAGAGACGAGCTGATTCAACATTATTTTGAGGGCGGGTATACCTATGATGAAATCTGCTGTATACTCCAAATTACACATGACTTCAGTTGCAGGTTGGCTCACAGAAATCTTTTCAACAGTAACGTTACTTGTTAGCCCATAAATAATGTTGATGTGCTGGACAACCTGTTCTCATTGGTCTATCCGCCATGGCATACACGCCCACAAAAACTAACACGTCATATTTTCTGAAACTTAAACCAAGTGGTAATTGCCCCCTAACAATGCATTTAATAAACAGTTTGTTATCCCCAGCACGTCTAGTATTTCTGGATTTCAAGGTGAAATTGAGAGGACAAGATGGAATATCTGTATCGGTTGGCAGATTTCTTCCTGGAATTTGATGAAAACAAGTCGGCACATTTTTACAGTATGCAAATTAGAATAACACTGTGGATAAGTTGGCAGGAACATTTTCGCTGAAAATGTTTTTCCCAAAAAACACTTAGTTGAATTCTCAGAGAGGTGATATTTTCTTGTCAAGGGGCAGGGGTAGTCTAACATTATTGGAATTAATTATGTGACTAGTATATGCTTTGCAGGTGGGATTTGTACTTGCCTTATTCGGAAAAGATCTTTAGAAATGAATGGAATCATCACATTGTCATTTGTTAAACCCCGGCTTTTGCAGGTCCTATGCAACCCATTTGATGGGCGACGCACGACGGGCGACGCACGACGGCAGATATGGAATTCCATAGGGATCAGTGATCGCGATCCAGATCCGTGTGAAATAAACAGGCCATTGCTGTTCTAACTCAGTATACCACTGGTCCTTTTCTGCCTTTCCTAAAATGGTCTGATACTGTTACACAGGTTTTATTTAACATGACAGTTTTAATTGCGTTGGTATAATTAATCAATCGAACATAGGTTCGCGTTGATATCAGTTAGGACGCTGATGAAAGAGCGAGTCTTCAATCTCAACCTTGTAACCGCATACCTAACAACCGACCCACCTACCAATACATGCAGTAGCATAAAATTTGTGCCGGAGATTGGGGGTGGGGGATTGGGAAAGAGGTGGGGGGAAATGACTTACCCTGTCATGAAAATTTGAAAAGCGGGAGGGGTGGAGGAGGCGTTGGCACCATATGACTCCTTAACCCTAGTGTCAACGGCGCGGTGATACAGATCGACAAATTTCTTCAAATATGGTCACAACTTTTTTTTCATTTGGTCAACTTGGAAAAGATTTTAGGTGATCCTCACCCCAGGCACACACCACAAGCCTGTAAAATCCCACTGGCCAGACCCTAACCACTGCCGAGTTAAAATTCTTGAAAAATCAGTCACCCCAAGGAGCCCATATGGTCACCAGCAGGAACTGGATCTCTTTGTTTACAGACATGTGCTCACTGGTCGGCTGTTTGGGTTGCGACCTGGTATTACTTCCACAGCAGAATAATTGAATATAGTTAGAGGGGAACTCAGGGATGTATTAGCTACCATAAAACAGTCGTACAGAATCAGGCATGACCGGGAACTGACCGGTGATGAGAATCTCCACGTGGTGACAACAGTTCTCGTTTTGGGGCGTGGCTTCCCCGGAGCTCAGTTTTCATAATATTGATGTACATCTGTAATATGTATTTTAAATTCAGAATAATGAAATTTGCGAAAGATTCCCCGTATTTTATGATTATGTCCTTTGGTTTCGCTTGCCGGTATAGACAAAGATTCTGCATTCTTCAGCCCCCCCCGTTCTGTCCCCCCAGACAATTTGCCTGACTTGTCTAGGATAATGTGTCTCCCCTCTGCCCTTCTTGCACAACGGAGATGATGGTCTCCAACGCACAGAGAATCCTCCCCCCCATTTTCCCGGAAGTAGGCCTAAGTCCCCACTCATCTTACGCAGCTTCCTTATGTTAACTAGAAAACAAACCAGACACAAAAAAAATCAGATGTCCTTGATGAAACAATTTTATTGTTTACATCTACGGAAAAATTGTTTTCTTTTGCTGCGCCCATATCCAGTCTCCGTACCTGACATGTTAACCAGTGCCGATGTTCTAAATCTCGAAAACTGGTCAAGTCATTTCCAGGTCAAGTCGTCCCAATCAAGTCGTCCCCCATTAATGAAACCCTGGTCATGTCGTCTCCGGGTCAAGTCGTCCCCGCACTAGTTCTTACAAGTGATATCCGTGCGTGTGATTTTCTTTTTCTTTTTAGATACATCAATCACACGTAGAAGAGAAAGAAAAACAAGGCAGAAACTCGTACATGTACTCATTCATTCACAATTTTCATTCGTTTCATTTTGACCATTTGTGTGTGTAAAAATAATGGGGAACGACTTGACCAACATTATCAATCTGTACCCCCCCAAAGAAAACTGGTAAAACTGCCGATCCTGACTGAAGGAGGTCCCTATTTAGTTTTGTTCTCCTCTGTTGACTCCATGTCTTCAGTTCGTGAGTCCCACAGACCCCGTTTCACTATCATGTTACATTACAGTGGATGTCTATACTTTTTCATGACCACTTTTAAGCAGTTATCGTCAGTAAATTTTGAATTCATGCATGTCATGACATCTGTGAAATCCCTTGAATACCGCAACACTTGTGAAATACCATTATTACAGTAAATTCCTTTGAAGGCTGTAATGTGAAAGCCTGTGAACCCGTATTAAAGAACTCAAGCTCATTATACACAATTCGTCAACTTAAACTTTGAACTTTAATTGAGCTCAGTCAATAAAGAAATGTTTATAGAGCAAGCAACCGAAAAGCGCCACAGTAAAAATTCTACTTGATACAAGATGACAGACACGAATGTGGTAGACAACATACAGCTCGGCGAATCAGTTTCAATCATCAGCCATGGCAGCAGACGATCCAATACCAGCTCCAGACATTCAAACACCGAGCTTCTTCGTATTGCACAAGAGAGCAGAACTACAAGTACGATCTGCAGCTATTGATCAAAAATCATGAACTGGAGCTGTCAAGACGCTCACTAAAACTGGAGAACCAACGACTCACGCAACGGATGGAGATCAATCGCCTTGAATTCGAAAGACAAGCCGAGTGGTTGAAACCTCAAACAGAAGTCGATGTGAGCAGTGCCAGGCTACAAGTTCTCAACAAATATGACGGCAAACTTTCTCAACTGAATCCATCCCCACTTATTGATGTGAATGACCTCCCCCAGTAATAGATGGGCCATTCACTGAGGCAGTTACTGAGAGTTCACCGAATGATGGACAGCAACGTCCTGAGACTGTTGTCTGTGATACATCTAACACTAACGAAGACGATGCCCCCCTTGTGACTCCGCCCCCTGCAATGATAGCCCCTTCCCTCGAGTTTACTTCCCACACCAGGACATCGACACATGTATGCAAAGCAGAGCCACCTGTTGCAGTTCTTCAAAATCAGCCAAGTGACACTTCAAGATACGATGTGGCAAGTGCCATAACAGCACTAGCAGACGTGCTCACAAGAATAGAGGAGAAACTGCCCAAAAGAGAGTCTGAAATCTTCAAAGGCAACGTGTTTAATTTTCCTGTATGGATGAACTCGTTCTCTGTACTTGAGGAGCAGCGCTATCCATGTGTAACCGACCGCCTGTACTACCTAGGCAGATACACCAGCGGTGAAGCCAGAGAGTGCATCAAGGGACTCCTTGCCCTGAACAATGACAGCGCCTACCACACGGCAAAGAAACTTCTGACTGAGCGATATGGTAACAAGTTGCTTGCAGCAAATACCTATGGAAAGGGACTTCGTATTCCGTACGATTTCCGTTTCCAATGTGAGTCAGCTATGTCAACTTTAAGCCAATTGAAAGTTCTTGATGATCCAGCTGAGCACAAGAAGATCATAGAGAAAATACCAAAGTAAGTCCAGTAAAGATCGTTTCGTTTCGTTGATCAGTGGATGTACGACTAGCAAGGTGTCTACTACAATATGCTTGATCCAATCATAGATGAAAACCAGCTACTTAGAGTTGGTGGACGCATAAAGCGTGCCTCACTACCTAAAGACATCAAGCATCCCATCTTGCTACCACGTCATGGTCATGTAACTGACCTTCTGATCGAATATTGCCTAATTCAATGAAGCCATTCTGGACGTAGGATGACCCTAAATAAGATTCGACAAACCGGATTTTGGATAGTTGGCCCCAGTGTGTGTGATCTGCCGCAGGCTCAGAGATGCACCATGTAGGCAAAAGATGGCTGAACTACCAAAGGACAGACTGGATCCATCCGCGCCATTTACATACAGCGCGGTTCATTTCTTTGGCCGCTTTGCTATTAAAGAAGGAAGGAAAGATCAGTATCGAACTTTCTTTCTGAATGCCTACCGAAAGTTCACTTGCAGAAGAGACTGGTGAGACAGCTATGATCCGACTGAGGTACAAACTTCGTTGGTGGAAAAAACGAACTTGACCACGTTCTTACCGAGATGGATTAGTCCAAGATTTCTCAAGAGCTCCTGAAGGACAACTGTGACTGGGTAAAGTTCAACATTAATTTTTCCACCGCTAGTCATATGGTAGAAGCCTGAGAGCAGATGATTCGTTCAATCAAGAACGCCTTCTCAGCCTTGTCGGCAACGTAGGCAACAATTAGATGATGAGCTGTTGAGGACCCTCATGACTGAGGCCGAAGCAGTTGTAAACAGTCGACCCCTCACATGCGTCGACACAAGGGCCCCAGATATCCCAGAACCACTGACACCGAGTCAACTCCTGACATTGAAGGAAAGAGCAGTGCTTCCCCCACAAGGAGTCTTCGTTCAACAAGACGTCTATTGTGGACGTAGATGGCGTAGAGTTCAGTACCTCGCCAACCAGTATTGGTCACGATGGAAGACCGAGCATCTGTCAACACTGCAAGAGAAGAAGTGGACAAGTCCTCAGAGGAACCTTGGTGAAGGTGACATACGGCTATGATGATGAATGACTCACTTCCAGGATGCCAATTAGCTCGCATCGTAGAGACGCATCCTGGACTTGATGGTCTGACTAGGAAGGTCAAACTCCAGGTGGGTCAATCCATTATTGAGAGACCAGTCAACAAACTGATGTGGCTTATGCACCAAGGCGTCCCCGACGTGGAGCAAAACAACAAATGAAGTTTCATCTAACTTCGACATCACAAGCCAGCTTGGATGCTTCATCAGTGACTGTATTCATGTGCATGCGTTTTTCTTATCCTCTTAGTAGTATAGATTCTGCGTAGTACTTGGATATTAACCCTCTTGTCAAGTTTACAGACATTTTCAAGCTCGTGTTACCTTCATTTTATCTGTTGACAAACTGCTGATTATTAATTAAGAGTAATTTGAGATATCAAATTAGGGGAGCCATGTGACGCCAGCGGCCTACTACGTACATTCCTGCCTCATGGTGGCGCTGTTGCGCGAACTATACTTTTTCATGACCACGTTTTTAGCAGACATCGTTAGTAAACTTTGACTCAAAGAACCCTGAAGTTTTTTCTCATAACCCGACCTAAGGACAGAGGTAACCGAATATTTATATATTTTATGAATCACGGAATTAGTTTTAACGTTAATTTGAGCGAATTAACAGTGATATCTGTAGTATTTTTAAGGTAAATTAGCGGTTCCACAGGACCAATTTTTTTTACAGTGTGTTTGTCTAATGATATTCCATCGATGATACACATGCACCGTACCTTACGTCATCTTGGATTTGCCCCCCTTAAACAGTGGATGTAGATTCTTATATAATTTTAGGCTTTATAGTATCGTGAACTTATTTCTTGCCATTTATAAACCAGATAATTTGTGGATCAAGTTATGCAGCATTTCTAATCACTCCACATGTTTATTGTACTTTGAGATGCACTTATGCATTTTTTCTTTCGTATTTATATTCCAGTTTTTACGTGAACCGCAGTGAACTATCGTCATCCATTATGAACTATTGTGATATCTGTGAATGTGTGAAACATCGCGACACCTGCGAATTCATGAATGCCTTGACATCTGTGATGATCCCCTGGATACCAGAACACTTGTGAAATCCCATCATTGCCTTGAATTCCTGTGAAGGCTGAACCTGTATTAAAGAACTCAAGCTCATTATACACAATTCGTCAACTTGAACTTTAATTGAATTCGACAATCAAGGGAGCTTTATAGAGTAATCAACCGAAAACCGCTACAGTCACTATACTGACCGATATGTTGATGCGCGGTCAACCATGGTCCGTGGGTCATCCATACTAAGATGTAGGTTCATGTGCCATTCGCTCTTTGCACGTTGCCGCTATCTTGCAGCTTTACACAATCAATCTGGCCGGTTCATTGATTCTCTTGTATGACTACTAGACTTAACTCAAGTCGGGATCTCTCTGACGTCTTCGCTTCTGCTTTGGATACACATCGAACGAGACCGCGCGCCGTTGCTTGCTTTGCGCCCTCCTGTGTCTACTTATTACGGTGAGTTCAAATCCCGACTTGACGAATCTGCCAACCGTTTGTACACAGCCAGTGGCCTCATCTAACAAAAGTAGTAGCAGCCAATCACATTGCTGGACTTGTTTTTACGTTTTTCACCGACAATGCAGGTATGAAAAACAGTCTACAATTCTGACCACTATGTTTGGTGGAAATTCCATATACATTATGCAAGATCATGTCGTTCCTATGCAGTTATGAATAACTACATGACACCGACAGGGGGTCCGATTGGCTTAATCAGTCAAGTCGTACTTACTGACTGGTGACGTATGACACACGTTGTACACTAAAGGCTTAGGGCGCTTAACCTGACGTAGAGCGGAGTTGCTCCCATGGGGATCCAATTTTTTCCAATTACGTAATTGAAAAAAAATTCGGCCAAATGCAAAAACCTCCTGTTAATTTGTCTCTCTGTAGATGCTGAACAGCCTAGTTTAGTCACCTTTAACATGGGGACTTCCCCTGAGCTGAGTAATTCTTTTCCAGAGCCTGCCTCCAGCCAAGTCCCATGGGGATTGTATGTAAATATCTAAGTCACATGCTGATAATGGTTATTGACAAACAAGTGCCTGGGCAAGCCCGGGCCTGTTTTATGTCAATGGTCGGTCTCTCTGTTGTGTCTTTGAGCTGTCTAGACAGCTGTCTGAGTAGTTTCACTGCGTAGGGGGGTGTCAATTTTTTGTTGATTGTGGTGGGACCCCTTTGACTGGAAAAAGGGTACCGTGACCGTACTCTGACCTTTTTTGTGCGGGTTTTTTATTTGTAGGCACTTGGGGATACCCTCTGATCAATTTAAATGCCAGTAGAAGGGAATGTGGATTTGGAAAGAGGGCTATAACGACGGGATCTCAAGTGTATCCTGTCCGAGCATTAACCCTAAAAAGTAGCGAGCTGCAGGGCCGAGCGCGACGACAGTGTAGTGCGTAGCGGCTGAAGGGGGATGGCTGAGGAAAAGCAACGTAAGTCAGACATGATTCAAGTCTATTATTTACGGAAGCCGGATAGTGCCAGGGTGAATTTTTTTGCGTAGGGGGTGTAAAACTTGTTTTGACAAATTATGTGGCGGCCGCCACATGATTTTGCAAATATTTTTTATGCATGGGGGTGAATAATTTTTTCCCATGGGTGTATACATTTCTTGCGCATAGGGGATGAATATTTTTTACATGGGGGGTGTAATACTTTTTTTGACAAATCATGTGGCGGCCACCGCATAATCATCTAACGGCCGCCACAGAATTTGTCAAAAAAAAGGTTATACACCCCCCCCCACACACACACACAAATTCACCCTGGCACTATCCGGCTTCCGTAATTATATGACGAGCTGCCAGTTCAAGGCTCTCGCCTGCATGCCTAAAACAGCAGCCTGCGAGTGCAAAGAGCGAACGTAGGCCTACCCCACGACGTTTACTGCGATTTGGTTCGGCAAGGTATTTCTCTCTGTACAGGTGTATGCAGTACTATCAGTGTCCCAAATGACAAGGCACTGCTTTATTTGGGTGTGTTCGTGCGGTTACTCCTGTTAACACGAGTAGGACACGTTTTACAGTTGGGTTCAAGATAGGATGAAATTCCCCGTTCGTAGCGCTAGCGAGGCTCCCGCTCGCTGACCCGCGGGTCGCACTCCAGCCGCTCGTGCGCTCAGCTCGGGAAAGTCAGAAGTATCCATATACATGTACATGTACTTGTGTTAACACGGGTACCTTGCTCGAACGCAAGTCAGTGCCTACGAGTATGAGTGCATTATTGGAAGCAAATCAGGAGTAACGGTTATTTTCAGACGGGTATCGAGGTCTCGGGCCATATAGTCTCGGTCGTGGACTTCCAGGTCTCGATACTGGTCATGTGTACATATATGTAATATAATTCTGTATTCATAGCGCATATCAAGGGATGAAAGAAACTGAGATTTGAGGCAATAAAAAAATCCAGTGTGACTGTCACCCAAATCCATTTATTATCACTCAATATTTGGCCTGAAATTACACTCGAGTTTATAGTGGAAAATTAATTCGTTATTATTACGAATTAATTTGGTGTTTTGGCTTACTGATTCGTTACTATGAATTAGTAAATCGTTATTACTGATTACTACTAAAGTTACAGAAGTTGCTTTCATACAACCCACAGGCCGCACAAAAACGCGAACGACGTCCGCAAAGTGACATCACGTCCCACCTGCGTGATGCCCTGTCCAAAATCAATGGCTTTGGCTAGAAATTACGCAAGTGCTTGTAACCCAACCGCAAACAATAATTAGTAATTCCAAACAACGAATTAGAAATTTGAAATAACCAATTAGCTAATTAGTAAATCGAAATAACGAATTAGTAATTCGATATTAGACACTCTGAATCCGTTATTACGAATTACTAATTCATCATAACAAATTGGCAACTCGTTACGAGTTAGTATATATATGCAATTCAAAATGACGAATAAATAATGTAACAAATTAGTTTCCCACCAAATTTTTTATTTCAGTGGCAGGACTGGACATTCGTACCGACTGACCCTTTCACCCGTTGCACAAAAATAATTATGTGAACGTCGAATATCCATATGAAACCACTTACTTTCTCGTCGTCATCTGTTTTCAAGCAGTTGCAAGGGTCACCAATTCCATTCACAAGTCACTCCACTGTTACCTCCTTCTTTCTTCAATGGACATTTCAGCCGAAAAGTCCGTGTGTATACTAGGACCAATATTCTAACACCCAAGGTCACATTTAGGTATGGTTGACCCACGGACAATTTGGTTGACCGAGCATCAATACCGGTCACCAGTACATGTATAGTCGGACGGACCCTATGAGGAGGTATCAAATGTGGTAGACACATACAGACCGTGCATATGTGCAGTGAAGGCTGATACTCGCAGGAAATCAAAAAGACTACCTTTGAAACGGTCCTTTAAGTGTTGTTGTCGTTACAAAAGTGCGCTTTCCTTCAATTACTTTTATCCAGGCTTGTGAAGTGAAGGAATGACGTCGCCAACGGGGAGAAAAGTAAGTACACAACGAAAACGACCTCTTACGGCAGTTTTGACTCGTCTCTATTGGGTACAGTTTGGTTCAGGTTTTTACAGTTAGTGCATACGACTGAAGACTCGCTACATTGTAGTTAACACAAGTCATGGAGACAGGCTAAGATTCGTGAAGGGGACCTGGAGTCAATAGTGGAGAAGTATACACAAAAATGAAGACCTCCGTCTGTCAAGATTGTGGCAGTTTTGACTTGTTTTGGCTGTATAGTATGGCAAGGTTGAGAGTGAGGACCGTATAGACTGGATTTAGACGCGTAACCGGAGGAAGAGTCAGTAGGCTTAAAGTTTATGCTGACGTCACTTGGGGTTGTGAAGAAGATCGCACAAATTATGCAGTGTATGAGACCGCGGACTTAGGCTAAACTACAAAGATGCTTGCGACTGGTGAACAAATTTAACGGGGATTGAAATGTTCTGTGTGCCTGTGAATATTCAGGCTATGCACATGAATAAGCTAAGCTGCCATGTAAATTCAACGCCGCGCCGTATCGATGATACAATACACGTATTATGGATAATTTACATGTATGTGTTGTTTGTATATCAGATACAGTGAAATGCATTACCTATGTGTCCAACTGTCTGCAAAGGTCAGACTTTAAAAAAAATCCTAGGGGCCTGCCCCCTCTCAGAAAATTTCCTTAATCTTCCCTTCCCAACGGTCATATGCCGTGTTGCCTCGGGGAAAGAAAATAAAAGATGACAAATTCAATAGATGTAACAATTACGAAACCACTCGAAGAAATAAATGATTCCCCTGTCCTGCAAACTTACACACTTCATTTTGTTGCCAGGACGTGAACTCCCAAGATGGTGGCTATGGCTGGTTCCTGACCGCCTTGGCGTTCCTTACTGGCTTGATTGAAATTGGGACATTCAAAAGCTTCGGAGTCTTGTTGCTTCCCGTTCAAGAATCGTTACAGTGTTCAGTTACAACACTGGGTACTGCTTTTGCTGCTGCCCACACAGTGGGCTATGTTCTGAGTAAGAAACGGACTGATTTCTTTCTGAGCCTGATGTGTTCTTTCACGCACAGACATGTGTTCGATTGGGTGTGATCACTGAAATGAAATAGAATGTAGTAGTAAGAATGCGAAGCGGAAGGAGTTTAGATTTAAATAGGTCTATGCTGCCGTGTCTAAATTAATATTCCTGGTTTTTCGTATAGTTGGTACATGTAGATCACGACTTTGCGAACCAGATGGCAGTCAGTTCGACAAATTCGTTGTTTGAAAGAAGTATGTTTATTCCGTTGATTTGCTGGGGCATTTGCTGTCACCATTTCCTGCTGTACTAGCAAATTGCTCATTAAACTTCAAAAGTGTTAATCCTGGTGGGTTTTAGACAGTTCCTGGCAGCTCTTCTGGCCTATTCAGGCGATTCACAATAGTGCACCTCCACGCCTGAGTTTGCAACGTGTTGGCCAATCACAATGCACGAAGTCTTTCGACCCTTTCCAAACGCGCATTGGGTCGACAGATTTCGCGAATTGTGATTTATTAACGAGTTCCAAACTCTTGAAGGCACCCTATTGTGAATCGCCTTTATTGGCATGGTTGGTAAAGGGTAGTTTAGGTTGCCCAGAGATGAACAGAGATGACGATTTTTTAAAATGGCTTGCCATGCTGAAGGAACCATTACCGAGTACCAGCTGCAAAGGGGGGTCTATTCAACAGAAAGATATCGTCCAATGAACATAACCTTGGTCTCTTTACAGACAAACGGCTGTGGTTGTCTTCTGTCTGGAGGAGGCTTCGGCGAATGACATTTTAACGATTTGAACAAATTGTGGCAGACTGAAAGATATTGATATTCAAAAAAGGGACAACGATGCCCCCTCCCCTGCCTATTCACTATTACCATATGTCATTACTTATTGTTCTTGCAATTAACCGGCATCTCACAGTGATGTTATTTCCAGTGAAGGTGTGCTTCTGGATTTTCCTTCACAGTGCCAATTGGAAACAGACTTGCCAAGAAGCTTGGCTCCAAACCGTTGGTAATTGGAGGAGGCTTTACCACTTTTCTGTGCTTTGTCGGAGCTTGCCTGGCAAGCAACATCGCTCAGTTTTCAGTGTTTGTCATAATCTGGGGTAAGTATGTGACGTGAAACCAAAACAACACGAACGTGGCTCGAGCAGGTTAAGCTCAAGATCAAACAAGAAACGTTCCAACAATCCTCCAACAAGAGTTGATCAGCATTCAGGTAGTAAGGTTGTAGGATTTCTGTGCTTGTTTGTGGGCTTCAAAGCCATGTAGGGAGGGTTTGCATGTCTGCCATCTTGCAGGCCAGTGCTTTTGTTCCACCGGGTACACACAAAGGACGTTTCCCTGTGGAACAAAAGAACTGCCCTGCAAGATGGCTACCACGCAATTAATTCCCCTGTTGTGTATGATTTTTTGTATCGGGCTTTGCTTGAAACCTGTAGAGCAAGGACGTATTTGTGGTCGAATGATAAGTAAATGTACGTTAGCAACTGCTAGCCATTAACACAAGTATCAACTTTAAATTTGTGTTTCAGTCAACCTTTTTGTTTCGCTTTTTCAGTCTTTATTTTGAAGCTTCCTTGGTTGTTATGCTAATGCAATTTCCATATTCATGAGCAAAACTGCAACCTCAATATTCCATTCATTTGTGAACCAATATGGATTTTTCATATTTAGCAAGTAAGGTAGAAAGCAACCTTTTTCTCAGTTTTCAAAGAGGAAATTATGAGTTCAAAATTTAAACATGCACGGAGCTGAACTGTGTCTTCTCCGATTCACATTACAACAACAGCGCCCTCACCTCTCTAGAAAAGCTTGGACCATTTTCATGTCTGAAGATTTTCTATATATACACTTATTTCTAAAAGGTTATTAGTTTTTTTCAAGGATTTTAAAGGTTTTCATACACCGAATAAGGGTATAAAGATGCATAAAAAGTGAGTCTCAGAAATATTCACTGAGTATTATTTCCTTCAATTCCGTCAATACTTCAGAACCGACCTGTTCCGGATAGTAGTGCCATTCTGTGGATGAACTTTGGACAAGAGAAAAACTTCCCTGGTCTCTATCGCCACTAATATTTCCTTTCTTAAGGCGAATAATTGCAATCTATGACACTTTCCCTTATTCCAAGGCAATTTGAAAGTACATTCAGGGGCTTCACACACCTGCAAACCTCCACACCCCTAGGTCAGGGACTGCTAGAATTTTATCAGTGTATTCTCCGGAGAGAATTCATTAACAAAACTGCAAGGGTACGGAAGGAAGACGGTGCTCCTTGCATAACAAAAGCAATTTATTATAATTATAAATTCCTTATTGTAGCATTCTTAAATACTTCGCACCTGTTTATTTTCTTTAACAGGGGTTGGTGTTGCCGTTAGCTACGGCCCTATGATCATTGCCGTACTTCCGTATTTCCCGAGCAAATCGGCGTTTGCTATCAGCCTAATCGGGTTGGGATCTGGTTTTGGAATAATGGTTTACCCACCTCTAACGGAATTCTGCGTCGAAGTATACGGTTGGCGTGGAACATTGTTGTTATTTTCTGCTGTGAACGCTCAAGTGTGCGTGTTTGGTGCCTTCATCAAGCCAGCCCCGTCGTCGTACGCGGCACTAGCATCAGAAGACGGAAGTTTACGTGAAAGCGCGAGTCCTAATAATGACGGAAACAAACTCTGGAAATACTGGAAAGTCGTTTTTAAGGGCATCTGTCAGCTCCTGGCTTTGGACGTCCTATGGTACGAACCCAAGTTTGTCATTCATGCCTTTGTTAGCTCTCTGATTGGCGTCACTTACAGTGCTTGGATGATCTACCTCGTTCCCCACGGAGTAGCGAGAGGTATTGACAGGCACCGGGCAGCATTTCTCTCGTCCGCAGGTGGATTGGGAACAGTACTTGGACGGGTAATACAAGCAGTTGTAATGCATCTCAGGTGTATCACAGCAGTTCAGCTGGACATCTTCCTTGCTTTCATCAGTTTATTTGCGTTTGTACTTGACCCGTTAGTCTCAGGAAACTACCCAGGACTTTTGTGTTTGGCTTTAGTGAACGGACTCTGTATTCCAACGATGGCTGTCTTATTTCTCCTGGTGGCTCAAGAGGTCCTGAGTGAAGATCTCAGCGTCCAAGGCTGGGGGACACTAAATCTCTTTTTTGGTGTAGGGGAATTGGCCGGTGGAGGTTTTGCAGGTAAGTCTAAATGGTGTATTTTCGTTCACATGTGATTCTACGTGGATCTAGTACGAAAGTTGTATACCAGTTTTATTTAGACATTTTATCGGCTATCCCTGTTTCTTACCGAGTATCGAGTTGGCTTCCCTACGGATCAGTTACGGGCAGTGTTTTGCGGGTATGATATAGTCTATGTGTTTGGTTGTGTGGGACTGTAGGCAAATTCATATTCATACTGTAAATATTTCAAGACCACGTTTTTCAATCAAACTATTTTTAGTATTGCCTTAGCGGGATCCTAACTTTTCAAACCATAATTCACTCGATTGCACAATGCAATTGAAAGGAATCAAAATCAAATGTTAAGGTTTAATCCACATGTTATCGGGATACTTTATCATTTATATGCTATCCCATTAAATCGCCTCACTGAACCTAGTACCTTGGAGGCCCTCCCCATTTTTGCCCGATCCCCTGAATACATTATCCCTCATAAAACCCAAGCAAGTAGCCCATCATCAGTACAAGCTCAACACTGACCACTAAATCTAACCTCATTTCGACCCACTTGGGTCAGCGCCATTAGGCCGAGCATGTATATGTATTTGACAGCAGCTGTTACTGGCATTGTTTAACTGCAGGTATTGCTTACGATGCCACTGGTAGCTACGATACGTCTTTCTTGATGCTTGGTGGACTTTCTGGCGTCATTTTCGCCGTTCTTTTCACTGAAAGACTTCTGCGACTTTGCAGACACGGCTGATGTAAAAGCATTTTCCCTGTTGTCACCTAAAGACGCTCTTCTATTCAGCAATTAAAAGACCAGTGTTTTACACCCAAGGTCCACTCACTGTGTACGCGAAGGTCTGTTTGTCGGAATCAATAGATTTCCAAGTACCCGGACTTATGTGACCGAAAATGAAATAAAGTTAGTCGTTGATGGGAGCATTTAGTGAGATAATTCAAAAATTCATTTGTCTGAAGAATCAAATACATGTACAGTCCAAATTATCAAACTTAACGTGTCCGAGGGCTGAGAAATCTGAAAGCGCCCGATGTTCAAGTTCAGGTGTAACAGTATAAATTCCGGAAATCTTTCACATTTTCTTTTAGGATGTTAGCCTGATAATGTTGATTTGGACTCAACTGATGATCATTTGTTTTCGCCTGTCGAACCTTCTGTACAAGCAACACACTGACACTTCTCCCGTCACTAACTTCTGCATATTCGACAGAAATGATAAAAGTTCTTGACTAGTATGATCACACTCGTGGTGGTAGGGA
>NW_019091653.1:164352-239313 GCF_001949145.1 Acanthaster planci
CTCAAACAAAAAACAATGTGTTGTTTGGTCCTTCAGATTTCATTTGATTTTCAATTTTTAGTTGGTTAACCAATGATTTTTTTAATTATCCGCCCAAAACAAACTTACCCCCAAAAAAGTGAATGTTGCCAAGCCCTCCCAGCGGCCATTTTTCAAATGACATCCCTCACCCTCCGGGGCTCTTCTGACTAATTTTCAATCCCATTTTTGTCTGCTTTGCACCCGGATGGGTGCCTTTGAATCTACAGAGATGATCCTGAGCCATACTGACACAATTCCACCATTTCTTGGCCCAAACAGACTCCTCTTGTTGAAACAATCTTTGGGGGTACTTTTTCTGCGCCTCGGCCTGGCGGAGAATTTTTCTGCGTCTCGGCTGGCGGAGAATTTTCCTTGAATTGGGACACTGCACCCTTGTAGGCCTAGCTAGCCGCGCGCATGCGCATGCGCATGCAAGGGATGTTCGACAGTTAAAAAAAAAGGTTTGTCTAATGAGGGCGCTCTGCATAAGCAGCCATGACAGTTTTCCGATATTCGAAACTTCAAAACTTGATCCTGAACTTTGAATTGCTAGCAAGCTAGAACTAAGAAGAAGTAATTTTACCCTCATATATTGTAAGTAGACGGCAGTTTTTTGTTTTTATCGTTCTAACGATCTCGAATAGTTACGTTACAACACGTAATCCTTAGGCTAGTAAGGCCTTCACTCTCAGGCATCTGGGCATGTCATGAGCAGATATGAGGTAATAATAACAAACAACATGAACTACGCCCCTAGCCCTACTTTAGGCCTAGGCCTACCCTGAGCTTTGGCTACGGTACGTAGGCCTACTCCCATGGCCATGGAACCAACTGCTGTTTGGTACTATTAATGTTACTTGCCAACTTGGCCATGTTAATATTAATGTACAGTAGGCCTATTGGAAAGAATGTCTCTCCGCTTTCTAGTGACAGTTGACACATTATTTGAATGATTTCACTCACGTTGTTCGGGTGGGGTGGGGATATTCCCTACAGTGACCTCCAGAAAAGTTCAATTTAGCCTGGAGGGAAAATACCTTGTTTAATGTTTGTTAGAAAACACAATTTTTCAGACCAGTTTCAAAGCCACAAAGGGTTTATGCACGGGATGTCAAGTGGCGTCTGCACATGGACATGGATGGGACTCTTTCTACATGTAGCTCTACTAAGTGGAACTTTAGTATTCTTCTTTTTATGATTTTGGACGGGATCGTCATACTTATGCTCCACGCCTGTATATAGAGTAAGGTGAAAACTGTTCTCAAGAAATCCAAAGACTCAACAAAAATACCTCAATTACCGGTACCACCTACTGGCTTCCATAAATGCTAATGTCAAACAGTTGGGGCTTCAATGATATTTCTGTCTTCAAAATCTGTCAAAATCCGACCGTTTTTGCTTGACACATGCACAGCACTTAAACTTTTCATTGCCTCCTTCCATTCATATTCGGGCATGTAGAGTTTCTGGCTGATAACTCTTTGGCATTTACAGAAGACAGTAGGTCGTGATACAGGTATTTTGGGTGAGTCTTTGGAGTTTTTAGAACCGTTTTCACCTTGCTCTACAGTGTATGTACAGGCATGGAACGTTAGTATGACAATCCTGTCCAAAATTAATGAAAGAGGAATACTACCGCTCCACTCAATCATGTCAGTAGAGCTAGAACTCTTTCCATAAGCCTTTTTCACATTTCATGTGCGCATGCTCAGAAGATTTCCAGAGGGGAACAAATTCATGACAACAATGTTGCATAACGTTTAGTGAATGGATGCTCATGATTGTTATTACAGCTTTGTTCACTTACTCCCGCAGGAGTGCTAAAATCAACATGGTGACAGAACGGGAAATACATGTACATGTACATTATTGGTTACTTAGGCCTGTCATTGTCATGTTTACCATTCACACTTTGAAGTGACAGGAGCATAGAAGTCTCATTCATTATGTTCACGAAGTTTTACAAATTGTAGTTTACTACTGTTTGTAGGATTTTATTTATTCTTTCCAGAGATACATTGTACAAAGGCCCCTAATCATGCATGTCATGTATGCATGTATTGTATGTGCAAATGTACATGGTGTGATACTGTGATGTACATGTAGGCTTACACATACAACTGTACATGTAGGCCTAAGCATGCTAGGACGTACAGTACTTGTACCGGTATATACATGTACATGTCCTAAGTCTATGTTCACGTATTTACAATCATGCATTTGACTTTTGTCTTGTAACAGTTGATTTGACAGAGGCGCATATCACAACTCAGAGACCGTCCCTAAACTCAGAGAAGTCCCTTTATTCAGAGACAAAATCAGTCCCCCAAAAGAGAGAATATCCCTCTAAATGGGGACAATTTGGGGGGGGATGTTCTTGGGGATCCTACCATTGCCCTAAGATCCTTTTAATGCATTAACTGGATTCAGCCTTAGAAACACCCAAGGCTGCTGTTTAAAAAAATTTGACCGTTTACTTCTGGGATTACAAGCAGAAATCTGCAGTAGCACATAAAAGGTGGGGAAAAACCCGCATCAAAAACATTTTGTGAATGTCAGTCCTCTACATGTTCATGGATAATGACATGTAATGGCACAAAGTTCATACATGTAAGGGAGAAAAATTGATAGTAGCTTGTGGATATTTTTGATCCAAGCCTTCTTGGGAAAAACATCTTCTTTTGAGGAGACATTCTGTCTTTCTTAAACAGTTAAAGGGACTTCTCCGAATCTATAGACAGTCTTCGAATTGCGATGTACATCATACATGTACTGTTTATGATATCCTACAGTATTTTTTACAACAATATTCAACCCAAACATGTAGGCCTGCCGGTACGTGCAGACATGGACATTTTCTTTTTTCTGTTATTATTTTCAGCCAATGACAAGATTCATTGACAATAGACGGTAGCATGGCACACCCAGGCCAACCTGCAGATAATGACAGAAAGCTGCTCCCAGTGCCAGCTCTAGACCCTCAGTCTCATAAGCTGACCTACACCATTGAGAAATGGTCCAGTTACTCTTCCAATTATATACCAGAGTAAGTCATCAAGCATTGCCATCCTTTCTGTGTGAAATTCAAAGTGCCTAAACATTCTGCACTAAGCATTACACTCTGAAGAACTCTGCAGCAAATGTTGTAAAATGCCCCACCTGTCATGACAAAGTCAACTTTTTACTGATTGTTTCTGTGCGTACATACAGAGAAAAAAATCACTTTCTCAGAAGATGAGATGGCCTATATTCTAACGCAATTCATTTTTTAAAAATGCATGTCACTTCTCTCCACTCTGTCATGCAAGTTTCATTTGTCGCCATAGAATGGCCCGTCTGCAATGTACGTATACATGTACAGTGTAGTTTGACTGCACTCCTTAGACATGTTAGAGGGTCACTCGCTACAGACTGTTTTGGGGGGCTTTTGGAAAAGAAATTAAAGATTATAAAAGATTTGTGTTGAGGATGTTGTTACAGTATTTCTATACATGTTCGTGAATATGTACCTTGTACATTTACATGTACAAAATGTATACATACATGTTCAGTGCCTTAAATGTGTAGATATGTACATTGTACATGTACTTGGTACAAGTTGTTCTCCGTACATTGTGAAATAAATGTACATTAGGTTACAAGCAATGACTGCTTTCCTGTAATGCCCTAAAATTCACTGTTTTCTTAACGTATACATGTACATGTACATGTACATTGTAGTTTATATGATACGTGTACTTGTATATTACAGATTATATACAGTGCACATGTACGTTCAGCTACAATGTACACTGTACAGAGAGGTTATCATCTACCATTTTGTCGACCAAACATTTTTTTACTTGAATGGCACTGTAAAAGACCATTTATAAAGTTGTGTTTGTGTTTATATTGTTTTAATTATCATTTTATCACTGTCGATGTTCAGGAATATTTTGGTTGATGCACCCCATGATCAGTCTTCCCGGTGGTCTTCGGACAGCAACTGCCCTCCTCAGGTATGTTTGGACACGTACAGTACATACATGTAACGGTACTTTATTGCAGGTGTTCCAGGTTTGCCTGTTGTGGGCACCGTTCCGTTTGCTCTGCTTTGCCAAGGTGGCCCCATAGGGCACTTTGACCTGCTTGATATAAATGAGCAAATTATTCAAAATTGTGGCAGCCACGGAGATACACCATGTACATTGTACATGAGGAGGGATTATATAATGACGAGATGAAAGAAATGCATTTATTTGCTGATGTGCATGTACATGTTCCTGTTAAGCTTGCTATTTAGTTTTATTATCCAGTTGAAGAGAGTTGCAGAACACTTCGGTGAATTTGCTGGTACTGTATATTGTGTCCTCTTTGCTCCGAGCGGGAACAAAGAGTTTTTTATTATCATTTATTCATGCTGATTATTTTTTCATCACATACAAGATAGCAAAGAAGAGGCAAAAGCAATAACAATCACTGACCAAACACCTGCCACTCCTCATCAAGTTGTGTATGGAGTAAATAAATATAAATAAAAACACTAATATATAAAAGTATTTGAAGCCAAAAGTTAGAACTTAGAAATATTTAGATGTAAAAAGAAAATGATTTACTGGAAATGAATTAAGATAATGTACACAATTGAATATGAAATTGAATAAGTTAACTGAATATGCATTTAATGAAAAAGAAACAATATGGTATTGTAGAAAGAGCTTTCATTCACCCAATCCAACAAGACGCTTACCTGTACCTGTACATATATGTGACTCACACTCAGATGGGTATGAAGGCCGACATGAAATCAATTTGTTACTCGTGTGCATGTTCGTGTATGTACTTCAATCTTACGTAATTTTTCCCTTTCAAAATCCGCAGTATCTGACCCTGAAACTGGAAAAATGCTCCCTTGTAGATAGGGTTTCCTTTGGCAAGTACGAGAAGACGCACGTTTGTAACCTCAAGAAGTTCAAGATCTATGCAGGGATGACCGAGGAGCACATGGTGGAGCTACTCACCAGGTATGTCAAGAGCAACGCAGAGACAGAGCCACCAGACCTGGACTTTTTAAGATTCCTCATGTGCATATGCATTTACCCAAGGGAATGCTGGACACAGATCCCCAATGGACTGCGTGGTCCAACAGGTGATCTTTCCAACACTTGAAACTGTCTCTACATGTGGCTGATTTTAAAGACAAATTTTATTGACTCTTGCAACCACCTGGCCTACCAAATTATGTTTGCCAAAAAATCAATGTGTTGAATTTTAGGTGCTCACATAAGGTACATACATGTGTACATAACAGTTCAAAGCAGTTTCTAATTTGCCCACATTTCCCTCACATACATGGACATGTAAGTACTGCAAGTCCTAAACTACAGAGGTACATGTAATATTCATGTGATATGGACACCTACATGTATATTTCAAGTGGATAACTTGTTTTTGTTGTCACAACATTCACATGCATGACATTCATGGGGGACGTGTGGCCTAGTGGTTAGAGTTTGTAGCTTCTGATCCTAGTGTCTAGGGTTCAGATCCTGGCAAGTGGTCACATGTTGGGACTCAAGTTGCTTTACACGTGCGTGCCTCTGTCCACCCAGGAGTCGCCTACCAGTGTGGACAGATATACATGTACATGTACTGGTACATGCAGGTTTGTTTACATGCAGCTGCATGTATTTGTGCCTGAGATGGCAGCATCAAGCTAGTATACTTCCAGGGAGCTGAGATGGTTTCAGGGATGTTCAGATATTGTGAGGCCAGTGTGCAGGGATAATGATAATTTTGGCACTTTTGAATGACAGACTCTATTTGGTATTCATGGATGAGATTTGTAAGGATTTCTCCTGATTTCAGGATATTTTCATCAGAATTTTCCTAAACTTTTCACCAGGATTTGGAAAAACCTGAGATTACTATTAAACTGTTATTATAGAAGTCACTGCAGAAAACAAGAAATGGGTATTTTCTGGGCCACCTTCATACACTCATAAATGTACATGTATACGATATTGTTACCTACGTATGTACCTGTATATTGCTGCGGAGCCCTCAAAGAATATGGCGATAATTTTGTGGATATTTCATTTCCTTGAATCTCACCCTCGACTATTGTACTTCATGTATGTGTCTCATACACGTAAATACTGTGGTATGATTATTATTGTTAATTAATTAACCCTCCTTTTGCTGTAACAGTCACAGACAATTAACAATTCCTTCCACTTGGTTTGCCCCAGTACAAAGACACATTCTGTGAGCGTCATTTGACCGATTTTGATTGATAGGACAACTTTGTCAAGAATGCATCTTTGCACGGGAGGGTTTAATGTACATGCATGTACATGTATGCGTCAGCTCCATGAAATACAACCAGCAGTGGCATACAGTAGTACATGGACATGTAGGTTTGCATTCTCCCTGGAGATTTTTACATGAAATGTTGGCAAAAAGGACAGAGTTTTCTGTTAGATTTAGGAGAATGTAACGGTCACATTGACCCTTTTAATTTTGTTTTCAACAGCGGTTTAGAAAATGACAGCAACATGGAGACGTTTCCACTAAAACATGTGGTCAATGGATGTCAAGTCCCTTGCAGATTCATCAAAATAGGTAAAAAGTAATGATGCATTACGTTTGAGAAGACATAAAATGTAATATATGCATACATGTGTATGAATAGCAAATTCCATGTACATGTAGATTTGGGTTTTCTTTGACTTTGTGGTTATTTGTTATGCATAAAAATGTATACGTACATGTACCGGTATGCACCAGTAGGTTTGAATTCTGGGCTAAAATGTTCAGTTTGTAACCAACATCCTGTGCTGTGGACGTGTGTGTTTTCATCCCGCAGTGCCTATGTTATCCTGTGGGCCTAGCTTCAATTTCAGCATTTGGTATGTTGCAATAAACGGCATTGATGACCCAGACGTGGTTCAGCCCTGCCTCATCAAGTACAACAAAGTAAGTGGGATCAGATTTGTATCACCTGCGTGTAGTACCTGAGTGTACATACTTACACATGTGAAATCTCTTTTCTCCCACTCTCAGGACTATAAAGATAGGACCTTTGAAGTGCATGTACAATGCCACTTACGTGGGAAGGAGATGACAGTTTCTAATGAGTGTTTGCATGTAACTGCAGTAGTAAAGTGTCTTGCCTGGGGACACAATTCTGAGGTCCTCTTGCTGGAGTATGTAGGGACATCACCATTGGAAAAAAGACTGCCCCTGTACATATATTTGCATGTTTTATAACGGCAGTGCTCTTTTGTGCAGTATCGTGAGCGGGAAGCAATCCGTCTCTGCTTGAAACACCTGCGGCAGCACAACTACAGCGAAGCCTTTGAGACATTGCAAAAGAAGACCAAAATCAGCCTGGAGCACCCAACCATATCCGAACTCCACGAGAAATTGGTAAGGGATTTGGGGCAGGGATACATATACATGCAGTATTCATGGTTTGGTTCAACCCTGCTTCGTGGGATCCAGTATTTTCAAAACCACATGCAGTGCACCCAAGCCTTAAAAACACACTGCAAAGTTCTTCTCAAACACGTTGTCGATGTCTGGTTGACATCACAGACGTGTTTCTGTGCTGGGGGTCACCAAAGATGCCCCTGGATTCATTCCATTCTGCCCGTGCCCCATCTGCAGGTCATGCGCGGTGACTTTGACTGCTGCGAGCGCATCATTGAGCGCGCCGCCCAGGAGGGCCACTTTGAGGAGTACATCAGTATGCAAGACTACCAGCCGCAGTGGAGGCTGCTGTGCCAGTATGGCCCCACGGAAGACGATGCCAAACCTGGGAAGCGAGGAGGTCACCAGATGTGCATAGACGTTGACACAGGTCAGGGGAAGAAACTACATGTACATGTAATAGCTTGACATCACTTAGACTTTCATACATACCAAGGACGTACTTGAACCCTAAAAGGGGAGGGGTGCTGTGGCCACCCACCCCTGGAGTTTTTTTCCCGATATCATTGCAGTACAACTTCTTCATGTGCTGACTCATTCGAGTGTTTTTTCAGTAATGTGGAGTCATTTTGACACCAATTTTGTGAAAATCAGGCAAACCACTCTCACACAGCACCCATTTTTCTTAGGCAGATCAGCCAAAAATGTATAGTTTGTCCATTGACATGTTCAATGCATGCATGCATGTAGTTGTGTGGCCTTGAATTTCAAATGGCCATAAAACAATAAGTTAGACTGAGTTGGAACTTCACACAAAGTGTCTTTACGTGTATACATTAAAAAGATAGGGCATGGGATAGCCAAGTTCTTGGTGGAGGGGGCGGAGTCCACCCCTCCTCAGCTGTGAGACAGTCCCCCCAAACCTGGCTCTTTTTGGTACAGATAATTGTACTGTACACGTACACGTGTAACACCCACAGCATTTTAGATAAAAACCGTGTAAAGGCCCAGTGTAGGAGCATACATGTACATGTAAATACATGCATGAACGACACAAGTACAGCTGTCAAAGTGACAAGTCTGGCAAGTGTTCATTACAAGATGCAACAGCTCATATGGAAGATGTAGCCTGGCAGCCACTGCAAGATCTTTGACAGACGTTCCTTTGGACTATACGTTCAGTGCTCTCCACTGCCTGTTTTAGCAGGGCGGACCACCCTGCCAAAATTCTGGGCCGCCCCACTAAAATCTGTGCCGCCCTGCTATTTTTTTTGAGTATTGTTTTTTTTTTCCCGAATGTCTACTTTCTCAAGATTTTAACAAAAAAGAAGTTTACCGCAGTTTGTGGATCGAGTTGGAGTTTACAGGTGACACTTATAATGTACTGAAAATGACAAGAAACACCAAGAGTTGAATGCAGCACGACGCTGTACATTATGTAAGGCATGTGCATTGGTGTGGACTGGTCCCACTCCTGGATGCATAGTCAACCTCGTGTCCCGAAAAACCATTGTGTATGTTTTGTACACGTACACGTACATTGTATTGTGCAAGCGTGTACACGTACACGCAGTGCATGTGACTGGTACCTGCGGTGCAACATTGTTTTGCGGAGTGTTCGCTGGCGCCAGTGGAACGACCGTGCCATGCCTGAGTGGCCCCCATGCTCTCTTTCGATGGATTTTTATGACGCAAGCTGGAAATTGTGAACTTATCTTTGCCTGAACATATTTCTTTTGTCCTTTTCTATTCAAGGGCACATTTTGAGGCTTGTTTTTACTCTGCCTTTTCACAGTTAACTGATCATTGAGAAAACCGCATGCTCTGCTCATCTCAAGCATGTCTCAAGTCACTAACATGACTAAGGTTCTGCTAAAAATGTTCGGAAATTAAAAGAATTTCGTCATCCAATCTTTCGATGAAGAAATTCCTCCTGAAGAATATCCTAGCCAATATTTCACGTTGTAAATGCAATCAGATTTGGGGCCAAATTACAGACGAAAGTGGACTGGAAATTGCCCCAGAATGCGCCATAGAGCATCTAGAACCCAAAATTTGGATTGTGAGGGCTTCGCGTTCACAATTTTGTCTGCCACCCTGCCAAAGTTTTCGGCCGTGGAGAACACTGATGTTCCTTTGTTTTCGTCTCTGTCTTGATTGCCGTACACCCATATTAGTTGCAGTTGACTGTCCGACATGTGTGATGCAACCTGGCATCATGGATGTGTAGACCTTGTTGCATTTAGCAATGTTACTGCCCTTGAAATAGTTTAACTATCTTGAAACAGTTAATAGATAGGCCTAATAAATATATGTACATGTATGTGTAGCCACCTTGTGATAGATTTAAAATTGGAGGAAAAGTTAAAAAAATCCAACTAGTCCACTTCTTCACATTGGTGGACATTGGTCATCTACAAGTGCTTTTTGATCAGTGTGCAAAAATTGTAATGTACTGTACATGATATATGCATACATGCACATGTACGTACATGTACTACCACTCCCTGGCGTGAGCAGTGGAGTGGCATGCTTTGCAATATTGCATACAGTTCTCAAAATTCCATAGTACCATGCTCCAGGTAGGTTGGAATTTGGATACAACATTACATGCATACCAACAAAATGTTGACCCACATGTACATGTAAATGATGAAATGCATCATTTTATATCACACTGTCTGTATACGTGTGTAATCCTGCAGCTGACTGTAAATGCTGTTATTGATTTGGGGTTCCAGGGCTTTGAGCACAGCTGCATGCACAAAGCCAATTTTTCACCTGTTGTTTAACATACTTGTACATGTATTCCAGTAACCTTAGAAGCTATTGTGAAGCCCATACTCCAAAACCATTTCACATGGAAAGAGAATCTTACTGCACTTTAGGCTAAAAGATGTAAATAAAAAGTGATAAAATGGCACTGGGGCACTCTACCCTGATACATATATGTGCATTTGTCACAGAGAACATAGCTGTGTACTCTACCCTATCTGTCTTTACAATGTACATGTACGGTAGTTAACTATCTGCTGCATCCTGCAGCATTATTTCCCTACTCTGTCTAGTTCCAAAGCAACAGGCTTTGAAAGCATTTTCATCTGTGTGTACACGAATTCCATGAAATACTAGTATTTATGGTGTCTCTGTCATGCAGAGACGGTCTACCTGTATGGCGGCTGGGACGGCGTGCAGGACCTTTCAGACTTCTGGGCTTTCAGTGTGGCAACGGGCCAGTGGACCTGCCTGTTCAGGGACACAGCCAAAGAGGTATGATGTGTTCAGGGGTGCACGTGGGTCAGTGAGATTGTCATCCACCCAGAGAGAATGAGCACTCAGTGTGTCTCATTTTGCTTTTCCTTCCTTCTGCTTCAGCGCTGATGTACCCATTTCGTTTCCTACCTGGGCCACCCTATCTGTTCTGCTTTGAGGTTTTGGTGCCTACATGTGCCTTATTGTGGATTTTACCCGAACAGACTTTCTTGGGGGTTTCCCCAATGTCTTCTCAATCAGAAATTCCCTTCTTTTACTCGGGCCAATTTAAACCTGGGCACTTACGGTGAATCTCCACAATAAGATATTAAAATAGAAATAAGAACATATAATAAATAAAGAAAAATTCCCTGGAATGAATTCAGTTTATATTTTGACACTTGGTGGGAAAAGTATCGTTATCAAGTTTTCAACCCCAATGTGCATGAGAAATGCACATGGCAAAGTTGTCAAAGATATTAGAAACAAAGAATGAAATTGTATGCATGAACAATTGGAACCACTGTAACGGTGCCTTTCTCAGATTCAAATAGGAATAGGACATGTGCATGTACCCTCTTTCATTTTAAAGGAGTTGAATCATGATATAAGTTTTTCCTTGTACATGTATAAGCAATTGACAGTCTCTTCTTTTTATTTAGGGTGGTCCCTCGGCTCGTTCCTGTCACAAGATGTGTCTTGACCCACAACGGAGGCAGATCTTCACATTAGGACGGTACCTAGACTCTACTGTCAGAAATGTGTATCCACTCAAGGTAAGTGGATTTTCAAAGATGAGTAAGTGCACCAAGAAAGTTTCATTGCAAAGAATGGGATTAGCTTTCATTGAAGTATTTTAGAAGATAAAAGAAATTTCTTGGTAAGAATTACTGTAGAGTGTAGACTTACGGTGGAAAAGTCCTTTATTTTTTAATCTCAGCCCTCAAGCTTTGTTGTTCCAAATCGTATGTGTAAGCTTGAAACCGTTGCCTAATTCAATTGTTGGGTCAGCCTAAAGTTTAGTTTAAAGTTTGCTCTTTTTTAACAAGGCTTATTTTTATAGCCACCTTGACATTTTCTTTTTCAGAGTGACTTTTATGTATACGACATTGATACCAACAAGTGGCTTCTTATATGTGAAGACACAGGCACTGAGGGGGGCCCCAAGCTCATATATGACCACCAGATGTGCATGGACTCCCAGAACTCCACCATCTTTGTCTTTGGCGGGAGAATTCTGACAAGGTGAGCTGCTGCAAATGACGTTTCAGGTTTTGTCTGATTTTGTTAGGTTTTTCTTTTGTTTCCTACTTGACGTACCATTAAACCGCACAAACTCTGGAGCTCGAGTTACTTTCCATGTGTGAAATGTGTCACCCTCAAAGAGGTCAAACGTTGGACCATCTCATAGCAGTGGGGTAGATACCTCCAAGGACTCAGCTGGTACAAGTGCAGTTGTTTTGAAACTCAGCACGCACGTAGAGACACTCATTATGAGTACAAGGGAGAAGGTTCTGTTCAATGGGACGAAGGGTTTTGATCGTATGGTCATTTGAGTTCCTGACCTCAAATGTGTTGACCCATGTGCATTGAGCATTGATTGCCAGATCTTCACAAAATTGGTGTCAAAATGGCCACAAAATGTTACTGAAAAACTCCATAACGTTCAGCATTTGAAACAAATGCACTGCAACTATATTGGAGAAAATGTTGGTGGGGTATCTGCCCCTCCCGGCTCTTTTAGGGTTAAAGAGGTTGTATTCCACTATTCAGTAAGGTATTCAGTATTGAGTACTAAATAACTACTATAAAATGACTGGAGATGAGAAAATGCACGACATTCATGTATTTAGACAACTGTACACATTGTTGAGGCAGCTGCTTCAGCGTACTGTGTTCGGTTCTGCAGGTTTCACTAAACAGTCAAAGAGCATGTGAATTTGTAAATGTACAGTTCCAGATCCACGATTAAGCTCGAATGAAGTGACCAAAAAAAATCGGTTTTCCATTGGACTCTTGTTGGAGGCCACCAAGAAATACATGTACCGTCTCGCTAGTAGAAGATTTTTTTTCCCCTTAATGTCTGAAGATTAGTTGAGCAAAGAATTTATTTTGTTTCCTTTCAAATTTTACTGTGGGCTTGTTGGATGCCAAAGTTTCAATACAAATTACGTAAGTGTAGTTTCCGTGGAACAATGCTGGATGAAATCATCTGACAGGCACTGGATGGCCAGTCAAGCACACCGAAGATAAGACTGTTTCGTGACAATCACTAGCAAAATGAGCCTCATTCGGAGCTGTCCCATAGGTACCTTTCTAAACTCTGACCCTTTCCACGTCATTTCTCCTCCCAGTACCTTGTTGTCGGAGGAGAGGCCCAGCGAGGGGTCCTTCAGCGGTCTGTATTCCTATCATATACCCACCAACACCTGGAAGCTCCTACGCAGGGACTGTGCCAGTAGTCTCTCTGGCAAGGACATCAAATCTAGAATAGGCCACTCCATGTTACTCCATCCGGTAAGCCACTCTGACTCTGTGCACTGTATTGGCCTACCTGTTGCCATCCCTAAGTAGCCAAAACATTTCACAAACGTACAGTTTCAAGGTTGGATACCTTGAATTTTATTGCCTGCATTAGAATCAAAGATTCCCGTTGGTGTTCAGCACTGCAAAGGGGTGGTATCGAGATCATTAGGTCTTATGAAATATGCTATCCTCATAGAGATTTGAAAACCTTTGATGTTACATTACATGTACTTTCTTGAAATAATTGAAAGAACTTATCCTTAAACGCTGTTAAAACTTTCAGCATAAATTGATTTAATATGTTGTTTTATTTGCATATTGTTATTAACTCGCACTGTTTTGAAATAGGTTCCCATCATTCCCTATCATTTTAAATAGGTAATCTGAGGTTACTTGCTTATAATTTTTCACGGGAGCTTGTTGAATTTACGCTGTTGAATTCACCTTGTTGAATTTAAGTTGTTGAATTTACATTGTTGAATTCACCTTGTTGAATTTACGTTGTTGAATTCACCTTGTTGAATTTACGTTGTTGAATTCACCTTGTTGAATTTACGTTGTTGAATTCACCTTGTTGAATTTACATTGTTGAATTCATCTTGTTGAATTTACGTTGTTGAATTCACCTTGTTGAATTTACGTTGTTGAATTCACCTTGTTGAATTTATGCTGATTCCATTGAAGTTGTGCAAGTACTGGGCTGCATGTAAATTTACAGTGCCAAAAGTTTCCCATCATACCTACATGTATGGTACATAGGGTTCCCATTCCCTCGAGCAACAGTTAACCAGAGCAAAAAATGAACTCTTATTAGGCTTGAAGCAGTGTGGGACATTGCTTATCCTGAAGAATATACATGTGTACCTCTTGTCTTTCCAGACCCTGCGAAAGCTGTACATCATTGCTGGCCAGCGAGGCAAAGACTACCTGAGCGACTTCTTCACATATGACATTGAAACCGATGAGGTGGCGGTTATATCAGACGGCAACAAGAAAGACAGTGCTAGTACGTATGAAAATCATGTTTGAACATTCACCAGGATTCTACTTGTGGGCTGTTAGTCTACTAAAAGATTTTGGACTGATTTGGTGTGAACAAAGCCCAAGAATGTACATGTTAATAGTGACATTGGAGTATTTTGCTTGTGTATAAATGAAACCCCATTGATAAAGAATACTGCACATGTTTGTCCTCAATCAAGTACTTCTTGAGTACAGTTGTCCAAGAGTTTAAATGTTACAAATTTACCTAACAAGCTCAGAAATTGTTGGCAGCGATTTAATGTAGCATGCACGTGTTGCCGTTTTCCATTCTCTGGCTTTGTTCTTATCTGGTCTCTCCAGAAACATGCAGCTCAGACTTAACTGGATTTTCTTTCCAACTTGAAGTGCCAGTCACACATAAACAGTCAGTAATCACTAAATCATTTTTTTCGTCGCAGAGGAAATAAAAAGTATGCTAATCAACACATTAGTCAAAACTCTTCTTTAACAATCCCACAGTACCAGCAGCAGGCTTCACCCAGCGAGCCACGATCAATCCTGACTTAAACGAAATCCACGTGTTATCGGTAAGTGCAAACCTTGTTTCTGTGAAACATTTGTGATCGACATGCCTATGCAACCTGTACATTTTTCCCGCAGATGCAACCGGTCAGACGTTACCAGCCAGAATGGTCAATTTAACTCAAGCTGAGTGGTCACCATTATGAAATTGGTTTCATGAGGATTTTTTTCTGTTGACTGCCTTGGTAAGCTATGCAATCCTGAAAAATAAAAGGTTCTTCCTGGGGGCAAATTAAAAGGAAGGAAAAAGTCTTTTTGGAATCTGTGTAGTTAGACGGAAAAATCGTTCCTTGCATGCGTACGTTCAGCACTGTCCTTGGAGTTCTTGTAGGATTGAGAAACCTGCACTGTGAAGAGACTCAGCTGCACAATACAATAGATGCAAAGGATTTTTTCACAATATACGTGTATGCAACCTGCATGTTAAAAATGCAGTTTTTAATTAAAGTTACTGTGCACGGGGGTGGTTAGTCTTGGCCCAAGACGTCAGTGATTTATAGCAGATCGCCCTTTGCACGCAAATTTTTTTGTAAATTGGGATGCCCTGTAGGGTGCCAGTAGACTCGCCCGACCAGCTGGCACTAATGTTTTGGGAATTTTGCAGCACTGGCGATCTGCTGTCGATCACTGATGTTTTGAGCCAAGAAAAAGGTGTGGCTGGATTGATGTACATGAACTTGCAGCACTGCCGACTTTTTGTGTGGGAACAGATGCTCTTCAAATCATCAGAAAGCATGCTCTTCCTGGTGAAATTGTAGATGAGCACGGACATGGAGGCCTCTACTCCCAGCATTCATTTTCTAATTTCCTCATTTCATTTGATGTATCGTTTTAAAACTCAGAGTGTGTGGCTGTTTGGGAAAGTTAGGAATGCAGTCACTTGTTTTACTCTGTGGAGTGCTTGGTGACTAGTCACTAAACTTGCTTTCACTGTATCTTATGCCTCTGAATCATCTCCATTCACCATGGAGTACCGAAGTTTGACAACATTTTGAACCAGGCAGTGTATTGCAAACAAATGGAGTATGGGCACGTGTTGGTTTAGCACGGGTTCTCGCACTAATGCCATTTACACATATAATTGTGTGTGTGATGTAGTCACTTTACAGTCTTCTGCAAAAGTTTAGAACCACCCATAGAAAATGCATTAACCTGAAGGAAAACCAAACTTAAACCAATCATGGCAACTTATGTTTATATTCAATGTGTAACCTTGGTACCTTGGTTGAACATTTTTGACTACATTTCCACGATTTGATATGTTAACAGTCGAATATTCAGTCTGCCCTCCCTTATTTCTGATTGCTTAGACTGGCTTTTTTCTTTACCCATACTGACTTGCAGACAGAATGTCATACAAGACCTGCCTTTGCAAAAAATTTCATTCAAATAGGTATATAGCACTACACTGATGTTACGCACCACTGTAAAAACATGTTAAGTAATCATTCAATGAGACAGTGTACTACATGCCCAGTGACAGAAATGCCAATAAAATTCAAGGTGGTCTTAAACTTTTGGAAATGACTGTAGTACTGCATTATCTAAAGCTTTACAATCGGTGCTTTTGGACAATATCGATATCTTGCACAAACTTATGGGATTTACTGCAGCCAGGATCTTGTTTCTTGGTCTTCAGGGCTTGAGCAAGGACAAAGAGAAGAAAGACGACAGCGTCAAGAACTCCTTCTGGGTTTACTACATCAATCAAAACAGATGGTGAGTTTTGTATGGCAAGGCTGCACGTGAAGCATTGCTTGATGGTAGTGAGGCACTTGGGGAACATACCCCCCATGTTGTTGAGGAATGCTAGACTCATGGCCTGTGTACATGTTCATACAGGGTTCCCAGTTATCCTGGGCAACCTGGTCCCTGTTTCCAGTCAAGGAGTTGAGAAAAATGCCTCAAATAAGCCGTTTGTGAGTTCAAATTATGCAAATGTAACCTTCAGAAAGCTTAAAGAGAAAACATGAGGGAATTTAATAGGCACAAAAGAGAAGTTTGTTAATCTGTTTATACATACGTTCATTGATATCCAATCAACATGTGCTCTGGATGATTGACTAAAGTGGCTTGTCATTGTGCATATTGCTCCTTATCTCTCTGGCCAGGACAATAATTATCCTGGAATTTTGAAAATCCATCAGGGATATCCTAGGAACCCTGACATGTTCGTCTTCTTTACGGCAAACGAATATCACAACATTTTACAAATGGGGGTACTTTCGCGTGTGAATTCATTAGGCTAGACCATTCTGCTTGTAAACTGGTATTGGTAAAATCTGTTCTTTTATCATCTACTCACTTCAGATAGAAAATTTCCTTAACCGGCAGTGAGTTACATAGCCTACACTACAAAATTGTTCATCTAATGCAATTGAGAAGTGTTGAGGAGTTTGATTGTGATGTACATGTATCTGGGATGCACGTGTGATGCAATTTTAAGGGCTCCCACACATTTCTCAGTGAAATTTTTAAATGTTGAATAATTTTGTGACGCTGCCAAAATCTGCAAATGCCTATTTATACAAAGTGGACTTTCCAGTAACTTGTTTTTATGGATGCCAAAAGGAAACTAATAGTGGTAAACTTGGCCAAGGCATGGATCAATGATTCATACTGATCAAAGCCACTGGCATGACGCATTCCATCTTTTATGGTTGCTATAAGCATTGTTCCAAAATTGAAATAACTTCTTTTCATCCAGGTCCTGTGTGTACAAGAATGAGAACAGCGATCAGCAGTACTGGAGCAGTCGCCAGAGCGTGGAGCCCTGTCCCCGCTTTGCCCACCAGCTGGCTTATGACCACAAGCACAAGAAACACTATCTGTTTGGGGGCAACCCGGGCCGGTCGACGGCCGAGCGCATCCGCCTCGATGACTTCTGGTCGCTTGAGGTACGTATGCCTACAGAAACGGCCAGTTGCATTTGTTTTGCTGGACACCCGCAAGGCCATTTTTTGTGAAGCTTGTGTGGAAGACTCTGATATCATCACATGTGCTGTAGGCCACATCATTTAGAAGAAAGCTGTTAGAGATAGCCTAAGAAAATCCTCTTGAAATGAGTACTTTGACAACACTCTTACAAGCTAAATACACGTCTTCAATTCTAACCTCACCTTGACACAAAGTCAACCAACCCCTCAGGTTGCTACATACACATTCAGCGTGGGACTCTGCAGTGACTAATATGCATGAACGTCGTGCTGAATTTAGTGCCTCATGTATGTGTTCATGTTAGGTAGAAATCTTTCACTGAACATGGATAGATACGTTGGGTCAGTGTCTCATTTTGAAGATGACAAAATAAGCAGTTTCGTTTAAGAAGTTTTCAGTGGGAGGCAAGTGCCAACACAAGTATGGAAAGTCATACAATACATGTGGGTAAGAATCCCTGTGTCTTCACTTTGCTAACAGCTTGTCAGGCCACTGAAAGATCAGGTAGTAAGGCGTTGCAAACATCTGATACGCAAACACCGCTTCCAAGAAATTGCCATGTCCAACCCCGTGCAGGCCCTGAGGTACCTGCAAACAGAGCTTTATGAGACAGTCAATCATAAGGACGAGCAAGAAACCAAAGAGGTGAGGTTGTTTGAAGTGTTGTTGAGTGTGAACTTGTAAGTGCTGGCTGACAACATTGCTTGGTTGTGTAGGTAGGCAGTGCTGACTCGCAGTGCTGACTGGTCGTGCTGTCTGGCAGTGTTGGCTGGTTGTGCCACTCGGCACTGCTGGCTGGTAGTGCTGTTAGCTTTGAGGGTGTGTTTCTTGTCCTTGTAGGCTATGTGATAATGCCTCCACCTAGGCTGGCAGACTTTTCCCTTCTCCCTGTTGGATAAAGAATTCTGATCAGACAAGACAGTTGACTTGAAACAGAGAGAAGTTCAAAGAAGTTGTTTTTCCTATAATTCAGAGCTGTGTCCCCCAGGCACCAGTCCTGCTGATAAGAGTTTGCCACAAATGGCAAGTTCGCTGCTTGCCAGTGGATGATCCTTAAATGTCATGTTGATCCCAGCTCTGGTTTTTGCCCACAGTTCCAGCTGCTTGCCTCAAGTCTGTTCAGGCCACGACTAGAAGTGCCTGACCACCTGCTAACGGTGCACACAGAAGAATCCCACCCACACTATTCCACAAGAACTC
This sequence comes from Acanthaster planci, assembly GCF_001949145.1. The sequence goes on from NW_019091653.1 coordinate 183,268, forward strand.
AGGTATGCAGGTCATCTGAAGGAAGTCTGAGTCACCACTTTGTGACTTACTCATATAAGCTTGTAGAACATGCCACGGGCTCACATTGGTGCAAGCGTGGGACAAAGACTGAGCATGACCAGTTTTCATCTGAATGGGAACAAAACCATGGCAACAAAGGCTGTTCCCCAATTATTTGGCTGTGTCCTGAAATTACGCAAGAGTCTGCAGTAGTAACCACAGCTAATTCCCATTGTGTGTAATTTCAAGCCACAACCAAGCAATTGGGACACGGCCTATGTAGAGAATTACTGTTGGTCCACTTTCTCCCTTCTCCCCCAACCTCCAAAGGGCCTTGATATTCTCAGGTGTTATGCGTCCCTAGGGTATTCAAAACCTCATGTCCCACATCATTCCAGTCAATAGTTTTTAACTGTTACCCTTTTCACAAGTGTAAAAACAATTGTGTGCTCTTTCCACTGACTCCATCCCCTTTTTGATGGCATACACAAAGAAAACACGATGACCGATCAACCTTTTCCCAAGTTTTTGAAAGTGTATACAGGCTTGTAAACCCCTCCTAACACTCCTTTTGTACACTCATGACAAGGATCAGGAAAATGGATGACAACTTATGCAGTCTAACTTATTAATGTATTTGCTGGACGTCCAAGTTAACATAGCATGAAAAATTGGGTTTATTTTTGGCATTGGTAAATAATTTCAACCCAAACTTGTGCCGAGGATGGTGAGCTTTACTGAGACAAATTTGTTTTTCTTGTTTTCTTTTCTTCGTTCGGCAGCTGTTTGACACACTAGTCAATTTCTTCCCAGACAGCATGTCACAGCCAAAGGGGAACCTAGTTGATCTCATCCTCTAGGGGGCACTTCATGTCGATTCCACCGGCTCAACAGCTTACAATGTAAGGATACTGGCAGCCCGAAAGTCTTGCCCGGTGTGCTCTCTTGAGCGGCCTGAGCTACATGACAAGTGTGCTGCAGGAGCCACTCGGCACAGATTGTTTTAGCTCCCTCATCTAATGAAGATGATGTCGTGATGTGGCAGCTGCAGTTATCAACACTGCCTTAATACTCGCATTAGCAACTATGTTAAGTTTAGTGGCATTAGTTGGTACATTGAAAGGCCAGTTGTACAACACGTTAAAGTGAAACGTGAGAGGGCCGGGGACCAGCAAAGAAGACTTGCATGAACACAAAAACAAATGAAAGAACTCAGTCACATGATCAAATCGCCAGATTATGTTTAGTAATCAACAATTTTTAGGAGCTGTTATTCTAACTTAAATGATTCTATGCCATAATGACGACTAAAAAAGTAAAATCTTACTTTCTTTAGCTCCAGAAGTGCCTGTTATGGGCAAGAGACGTCACGTTTACAGAGATACATGGACCTGTGCCTCGCAATTGTACAACAATTAAGAAGGTTTTTTTTTTGGTAGATTGGATTTCCTGACATCGGGGTTGCATTACTTGTAAAATGAATTTGCACATTTGTTACAGTTTCAGATTCCTTGACGTAGTCGATAACCCTCTTTTTTTAATTTAGAGGTTAATTAATTTTATCAATTGAAGAACATCCGTGCACTAAGAGATGACATGTTTCCTGCACAAATGATTTTAACTGCATGTCGAAGAATCAAAAATTAGCTCTTAATTTACAAAATAGTTTGAGAAACAGAGACACACTGTGTGTTTCATAGGTCTGTGTGCCTTAGATATAAAAACTTCAAAAGCAAAGAGCTCCTCGTTGACTTGTTAAACAACACTTGTTGACAGTTGTTATGTGGGGCAAGGGTTCAGTACGGTCGCAGTGGTTTTTATTTGTCTTGAGTCATCAGGAATACTCTCATTGGTGTCCTGCAGTCATTTTGAAATCCTTGGAAATCTGACATCTTTTTAAAATTCCCATTCTCCGAGGTGATTGGCCGGAGACGTTAACTTTTCCTGTTGATTTGATTTGTGCTCAGTGCTTGGAAGGGTAAATGGTACATATGACCATGACTAGAAAGCCTGATATGTAGGAGTATGTTGTGTGTTGGAGTGTTGTGAAGCTTCACAGACGCGCCCCTAATGGTTGTCAAGTTTAAAAACAATTGATAGTTGGTGAGGGGAGGGGTGTCTGTCTTTTAAACTAAAACTAAAAAGGCAAAAATTTATTTCACAGTCGGCAATCAAGTAGGGAAATCATCGGCATGTAAATTTTGTGGACTGTCTCCATTTTTGCCTAGAGACTGGCCTCGTTTAATTGCAACATGATATGCAAGGCAGTGTTGTGGATGTACGTTTATTATATTGCATTCATTTTTACCAAACTTAATAAGTGGCTGTTCTAAACGAATCAAATTACAAATATCCCAAACTTGTGTAACTATTTATACCATCTAGAATGGGCATTGCTTATTTAATAATATGAAATGCAGGATATCTTACTATCATTCGTGACTTAGCTAGATGTTTTCATACCTAGATATACTAAATATGTCTTCATGGAACTGAACAGCGCTCACCATGTGTGTTTTCCTTCAAAACAATATAAATTCCCTATTGCCCTCCTGTTTCATTCAGTTTTTAATGGTTATTTTCATCCTTAATGTTACAAATATTATATTGCTTTTTATCTTTTTATGTTTCATTGTTGAATTTTTTTCTGTCCTTTTAAAAGCTTTCTTTGTTCAGTGAATATGACGATATACCTGTGTGAAACTCCACAACTTACTTCGTCATTCGCCATGAATTTATGGAACTATGCATATCATTCAAATGTGTAAATTTCTTTTATATTCATCAAGTTATACATGTTTTGATTCCCCACAGATATGTTAATACTTCTTTGAGTTAATGTGAAGATCATTCATTGTGTTTTGGTACCTGTTTTTAATGTGTTTTTTTTTCGTTTCATCCTCTTGCACTCCAACGTTTGTGTTTCCGGGCATCTGTCTATTTTTTGCTGTGGTGTACGTGTACATGTTTCGTTGTTACGCGCACATCGGGGTAGTGGATAGAGGGATAGGCACTGTTCATCAGGGATGGATGGATCGCTTGAAGCCTTCCAATTTCTTTCCCGTTTTGGTGGGCACGTCAGTGGTGCCAAGTTGTTTCAAAATAAGCAAAAGTAGCAAACAAGGCCTAAGGAATCGAGCTCCCACCCTCTGTAGCTTCAAATGGTGCTCGAATGCCTAACATGTCCAATGTGTTTGAACGACCGATCTTGTCAAATAGAAAGTACATTTTTTACGAAACCATAACTTTGTGAAATATTTACTTCTATTCAAAAATTAATGAGGCTTTTGAGTGGGGGCTGCTTGCAAAGTTTTCTTTTTCATCCAAGATATTGTGGCTATTTTGTACTTCGAAAGAAAATGCGTTGGCAAAACATTTGCTATTTTATAGAAGTCGTGAAATAATGAGCAAAGTGAATACGGTGACTTGAAAGAAATAACCATGATTTTTTTCCCAGGACATTGTGTGATTTTATCTCTTCCTTTGACGACAGAGTTAATGGAAAGGGTACGAGAGGGGAAGATTATCCAGCGTGTGTGTAATTTGTGATAACATGAATCTTGGCTTTGAGAACGCCTTTACTTCAGAAGCTTGTGTGGTGCAAACCCGTTTTGCACTCTTCAGGTATATTTGCCGACTGCCAACCTAAAACACAGCTAGTCATCACCTCACGCTGATGTATCGGCAAAAATAGACTTCACCTGTGAAGATCATCTTCCACACAATATATGGATCCCTGCAACGCCTCAAATACAAAAACAAATAAGCAGCGCCTTGGGCGCTAGACTACCGCAGCTGTCAAAGTATTTCAGATACGCGATGACTGTAATATGGATTCAGGCGGTGTGTATCCCCTAAGTTTATTTTCATCCGTCGCTGTGGATTTTGGAGCGGATGTGACGGCTAGAATTCCATACCGTTCACGGGACAGTACTGATCTGGGTCATTCTTAAAATATTCTCGAGTCGTAAACAAAATTAGGAAACGAATGTTAACTTCAGTTGGGCGTGGATGACATCATGTGACGTGTATAGGGTTTTAATGCAACAGTAACAATGTAATATAATATATTACCTTTGTTTCCGCCTGTCTGCAACAATGGGACATCGAAAATCTTACGGGTCTGACTCCCATCGCTAAAAAAATTCCTAGACCCCCCCTGCATGTGATTAAAAATACGTTTGCCATATTTTTGTTGGCAATCATAAGACAGTTACTTATTTGCATTTATTTTTCACTAACACTGCGCATTCTTTATAATTAGTTGAGAACTGAATAGCTAACCACCACCCGCGGGCTTCCAACAGTATTGCTTATCTATTCAGTTTCCATAGCCTAATAGCCGGTGTACAATGGTCAGTTATATATATTGTTCAAGCCATTACCATTTAGCGCCACTGTTAACACGAGCACACAGGTACAATTTGCTCCCATGTATGAAGGAATCTATTTGATGAACGACAAATCAGCACACTATAAATGACGGCTCGTTGAAGGGAAGGTGTTGGCCAGCAGCGACGAAAGAAAAGCAAAACTGAGAATATATGCACCATGATGATCAGGAATGTATCTTAATTAAATGTCATTACTAACTTAAAAATACATGGTAATCGTATCATGTTCAAGACGTACGTTCAATATGGGGTTTATTTGGGGACAAATTTAATGATAATCTAAATTTCAAATACACAAAAGTGGATAATATTTGAGACTCGATTAAAAGTTCATAACGCACCCTGTAGTGGATCATGATACAACCACACTTTTTTAGGGATGTTCAGGCAGTTCATACACAAAAGAAAAATGACTTGCGTAACTTATTAAAATTCATGCTGAGCTTTTGTCTTTCTCGGGTGTGGGGTCGAGAAGAGAAAAATAAATGAAAATACCCCTCAGGCACACAATTTCCAGGTGCCCCAGTGATTTACAGCAGTTTCCGAAGAAAATTACCTAAGCGAGTCATTTCAGTCCCGAAGGTTCGCAAGCCACAAGCCTGTGTAAACACGAAAAGAAATATGTCATTAAATCCTGCGGGCTGCGAACACTTACCAAGCAAACTTGTCAAGAATGATAAATTCCGGCGCGCACATCGCAGACGTGGCGTTTTGTGGCGCAGTGTCTTGAAATCTTTCGCTAGTGCCGGGGTCGATCTTCAAGAACGATCGTTGGCACAGAATGATAAACGCCCTGCCAAGACTGCGGAGAGGGAATGGCAAAATTGTGAGGGGACTCACCTGACACTGCCGTGCCCACAACGATAACCTACCCGTACAGACGTCACCCATGCGTCACAGTTGGTGATCGATCTCACCGTTGTGCATGCTTTCTAATAATCTCGTTAAGTTGTTCAGAGAGGGCGCTATAATTAGCAAGTACTTCAGCTCTCGGGTGCCGGACGACGAGCGGCATCGTTCGTTTTCGCTCAAAACAGGAAACGGTCGATCATATCATTCAGCGATTTGGCGGCTGCTGATGCCCTGCTGTAGGCCTGGTCTATCTGCTGTTCAAAAGGTGCGTTATTTTTTCTATATTAGTCCAGTAGCAGGCAAGCAGTGTACCTTTCACGATAGTTTGCTTGTTTTCTATGCAACTTCCGATCAAAAATGATTGCTTATCGGTGCTACCAGTGTGGAGAATTGGTGTCCTTGCGTTAACACCGTCGTTTCGTGTTCTTCAATTTTGCAGAGTTGACAGATGGGCTTTCGGCGTATCGAATTCACAATTAAGTGCGTGGTTCTTGAATGCTTGAAATGCGCAGTACTACGACCCGGCATTTAGAAGGATGCAGGCTTTGCATCTAGATCTATGAAGATTTTCCTCCCCAAAAGGTAAACCTTGATTTGTGTGCCTTCTTCTCTCGTAACGTAAAAATGATTTTTACATAGCGGTGCATTGTGTTTGTGGTTATGTGTGTTTTCAAAGTGAAGTCCTTAAATAATGGATAAGAAATTGACTTCGGTATTTTTACGTGTAAATGTGAGCGTAGATGTACATTGCAATTTTGTCAGAGCTGACATCGAGGCTACACTGTAAAGTGGACATATTTAGAAGTAGACCCTGCACCATGTAACTTTGTTCTGCCATACAGTCTGTAACATTTCAGGAGTCCTGTGCACCGTCCCTTGCCTGTACCATGGATGTTACTTGGCCCTGGCACGTGTGAACAAAATTTGCCAATGTTGCAAAAAGGGTATACCCATATACATGTACATTGCATCCTGGAAGATCCTCCGCACCATGGTCGTGTAGCTGCAGTAAATTTTTCTGCACTCTTCTTCAGTGTTTGGAGACTCTTTTATATTCCTTTTTGGTTAAGCGCATCAAAAAAGAGCACTTTCTTCAACGCCGAGGATTATCCTTCGCTCGTCACCCAGAGCCCGAACAGGGCACTGGGAAGGGCTGATAGATTTGCACAGATTTCAATACGTCACACAGGGTCACAGCTAACGACGCGCAGAGCATTGTGAGTAAACTTTTTGTTGGGCGCCGTTATCAATTAGATATTTTTGCTCTTTCTTCCTCGTGGCTGAAAATATTCTCAATACACTTTATTAGTTCCAAAATTGATGAAGATTAAAAAACAAGATGAGAAATATATCACCAAAAGACACGTGATCATCTGAGAAGAAAAATTGCTACTATGAGTGTACCAGGGCCATGCTTTTATCATATGGCCCACACTTTGCTTGTGCCAAAGCATTGCCAATGGCGAATCTTAAAAATAACATAATGTTTCGCTAACTGGAAGTGGTAACTTCCGGGTCGCAGGTCGTGTGCAATGTAACCAATCACAGTGCAAGGCCATCAGCCCTGTTCGGGCGCTAGGCTACGATGCCAAAGATGATCCACACTTTCCAGGACAACCGAGGGCGCTGTTTTTGTGATGTCATCCAGGGAAGGCACACTGCAAAAACCCTGGTGTTAAAAACAACACTTTGGGGGTGTGATTAGATGATAACACAATGCGTCATTTTAATATCACTGGTGTTACTTTATACTTTATCAGTGTTACAATGCGCTGGAGGGCGTTAAACGTAACACCAAGGGTGTTGAAATAACACAAAAAATTGTAACACCACTGAAAAGTGTTGGTGTAGTCCTCTGATAACACAGTTTTTGCAGTGCATAGTTCAGTGCATAGGTTTTTCTGTTCAAATTGTGAACCCACAATATTATACTTACTGAAGACATTTCTGAAGGGATCGATGCTTGCTTATTGATGTGCACATACACAACAATGAATTGGCAAAAAAGAGAAACTTTAATTGAGAAGAATCGACAAAAATGCGGGAATTTTTGTGTAATCAATGTAACACCAAGGCTTTCTTCCTATCCTAGGATGACATCATAGTTTCGCTCATGAATAAGGAAATACGATCAGCAAAAAACAACAAAAAGATACTAAAATATCCTTTGAAACAGTGGGACAATCATTGAAAATAAGGTTGAGTCGATCGCAAAGGTGCATTTTGAAGATTTGTTTTGAAACAGACTGATTGCAAATATGATCGGTCAACCCCAAACAGCATCGCTAAATATGTTGGTCTTTGACATAGAGCTGTATATAAATGGTCTTAATATAGACGCTCAACATGAAGGGTAGGTTACACGCCCGATACCTCGCCTGTTTCATGGTCTTCATCTTTGATGGTCAGCACGCAGAATGAAAATAATGAAGTCTCCCTGTTATTAAACGAGATGCCGGTATCGCAAAGTTTCCATTATCAGTCCGTCCAGATTGTTCTACTATATTCATTATTTTGTCAGTATTACAAACCTGAATCCCATCGAAGACGGCTCGTCTGACTTGGTCTTTCCGTAACAGTCTCGAGACATCTTCAAATAATGATCTTTAATCTTGACGGCCACAGACAGGCGCTGACGTTTGCTCGGGTGGGGGCCGGGTGACTCAGCGTGCGATGTCTACCAGCAGAACGAGTGGCAGCTCGCGGGGGAAAGGGATCCATGCCAAAAAAATTCAAGAGATTGACATGGAGCATCCAAAGCCTAATTGGTTCGTTCTTCGGAGAGTAAAACTTTCATTCAAGACAGTTTTTTTTTTCAGAAAGAGTTTGCATCGCATGGATTTTTGCATTTTGCAAGGCTGTGAACTTGCCTGGTTGAGTTTAACGACTTGAAAATTCCATTTCGTTTAAGCGGGGAATGGTCGAGGATGAGGTTAGAATATCTTCGTGAGAGCTGTCAAGTGTTCTGTTCTGTTGAGCCAATGGCGCCGCATTGCACACGCTGAATGCGACTGGTCGACACCATTAAAAATCGCAGTTCTTCCCAGAGATGGAAACATTACTGGACGGAATGATGAAATGGAGTCTTTTGCACTCGGACTGGCTTGAGCTTGCTTCCTTATGTAGAAGCAAAGGCACCGACTGAACTTGTTCCATACACGAATTACGCGTACGGTAGCCATCAACCATAAAAAAAGAGGCAATCGTCCGAAGCCTGATTTTGTTGGGATGCCACAATGTGGTTGATGCTAACAAACACGCCATGTACAGTGCCCGTATGAGGTGCAATTAAAGTTTCCAATTTCTGTTCACAGGGAGGCTTCACTCTTTTTAATGTAAATATGGGGAGCAATCATTATTAACTTTTATAGTGTCAGTCGAGTCTTCATTCCGGTCTTTTTCCTGTGGAGTGAGCGATGTTCAAATTCTTAATAAGTCGTAGGATAAATATCCTGATCGATAGAAGGAAACTTTTCTCCATTTTGATAGACCGACACACTTTACCAACGGCAAATGCACTCCTTGTCTGAAGGGACCAGAGCGATGGTGTCAACTTTATTCAATATTTTAGTCACGATGAATATTTGTTGAAATATAACACCGTAGAAGATATGAACCTGCACGTTTTTGGCCATGCACATTCTCACAAGTTGCAATTAAAACCTGAAACGAAAAGGCTAATGCGTCTGTCTACCGTTCGTTTATAATCTCTGCAATCGGGTTCGCTCTCCATTCGGTGCCGTGTTTCCCAGGCGTTTGTAACCCTATCTTCCCGCGAACTCCCTGCCATGTTCTCGGGGCGATGGCTGTCTCAAGTTTTTTCCTGCTTCGTAAAAGGAGGCAGTCGTTATGGATTCCATGGATCGAGAGTCTCCAATCATTAATGCAAATTGGACCTGGGGAAGAGGACTCATTTGACTTCCCATCGACAATATTATTTTTGGAACACGTTACCCTTTAGGCCTAAGTAACTTATAATCGTTATAAAGAATAAACCCACTGACTCTAATCGTGAGACACAGACAAGAAGCAGCTCAATGAGAAACTGCAATCATTACGATTCACTGTACATTATAGGTTAATAAGATACAGTGTATATAATGATAAATTGATGAAAACACATCGTCCAAAATGATGATGATAAAAATATCATCTGTCTGCAGCATCTCATTAGTTGCTTCAAGTGACAACTTGTGATGTGAATTTCAAATATATTTACGCTTTTCGAAGGAGTGCCTAAAAGCATGCCTGGATTATGCCTGGCGTGGGCGGATATAACTTTCAGAGAGTGAGGGTGATATTGAGGTTAGTGTAGGGTAATGTCTATAAGACGGTACGGGAAAGTGCCCTTGAAGATATCACACTCTTCGTGAATTATGCTTCTTTTCCTTGCATTCGAGAACAGTTCAAGAAAAATGTAAGAACTTAAGCAATTTATTACATCGTTGGCTGAACGGGAGTGCTTTACCCACTATATAGAAACTCCAGTTGTATAATATCAGGCCTATTATAAGCAGACAACATGAAATACACACAAAGACAAAAATACTGGGCTTAATGTATATAGAGTGGTTTGTATAAATGATCCCCAAATAGGCCTAGGCTTTACTTTTTATGTTTGTCATGATAATATACCGGTATCTTCAGTCATTCTTTCTAAGAACTCGTGATATTTGGGGGATTTGATAGTAAGTTCTATTTGGATTGTACTTTTTTTGTCTCGTTCGATGCCTTTTCACAAGCAAATGTTAATCGAAGAATATATCAACATACATGTCATGAGTTGACAAACGAATTCACAAACTCTGGCGGGAATCGGGTATCAGTGAAGAACGTCCTGCTGCCACACATGCACAAGTTTTAGGTTAGTACTTGACACCAGCGATATGCCACTTTACCTGGGTGAACTACAGTGCGCCCTAAAGGAGCTGGTGGTTTTTGTATTTGTTTCTGTCTTTTATTGTGGTTTGTTTGATGTTTACCCAGGAGCATCCATAACACAGAGGCATTTTGTCAGAGATGACGTCTTATTTTTTTTTTCAAATGTAGGCTTACATGAACACAAAAACTATTAAACAACCCCCCCCCCTCAAAAAAATCTAGAATTGGACCTGTAGCCCACCGGCTACACCGACCTTTTCGACCCGTGCCGCATCTAAAAACGCCCCGAAGCGCAATCCAGTCTTGTTTTGAAAGAATCCGGGTGTGAAAACTGCATTTCTTGCCAGGCGTCTGGGCAATCGAGTGGAAGTGGCAACCTGAGCTCAATAGGAATACATTATGCCGAGAGGGTATAGACCAGCCCCCAAGGCGTGCTCAATTGGCTCATATGCATGTTCTTCTCAAAAGTATACTTTTGCTTACCGACCGATCTTGCTTAAATATTATTTCCTTATAACGAAGAAGCCTTGGATACCATGCTCTTAAACAGTCGTAAATCATGCAGTTTATAAATATCTCCAAGATGGCGTCGGAGTCCTTTATTCAAGGTAATCAGCGCTTGCGTAATGCGCGTGACTCCTCGCAGTGTGTGCGGTTATGACCTTTCATGACAAGTTAATACCTCATACATCTAGTATGATAATAATGCTTAACCTTGCATTCCCACTTACGGTTTCATTTTTGTCTTTTCCCATTTCCAAATTCCCCCACAGTTTAATTCCCTGTCTTGAACGATAACCTGTCAATGGCATTCCAATTTTCCACCACGATCTAGATATAGTTCAACATCAAATACATAGTCTGGGTTTTATTTGCCAATTGAAAAATAGAATTATCTTCCCGTTTAGGTTCAGTTACAAAATTAAGTAAGAAAACACAGGGAGATAGTTAGTCGATTTGTGAATAGTATCTAACGAATTATTCAGTATCCTTTCCAGATGTTACCATGATCCCCACTTTGCATATATGATCTGTTTTCATTATGCCCTTTGCAGTATTGCAGTACGATTTTGATGCGGTCAACGTCCCGGTAGCTCTGAAATGCTCTAGTCCGAGTTCGTCGTCTCTATAACCCTTAATGTACCATACTCTTCAACATCCATTATTCAATCTTGGGGAGCATAACCAAGCGTTGTCAGAGTACCATTTCTGGAATTTTATTTGTTGTTCAAAAGGGTTTCAAGTAAAAAAAAATGCAGCTTTTCAGGTAAAATGCGTGGCAAACAGGGCTGTTCGTATACTTGTAGAGAAAACTATTACAATGAAGCTCTTAGTCTAATCAAACTGCCATGGTCTTGGCTGAACGAAGAAACCATTTACTTAGCAATTCGGAACTAAGCTTTAATTAATTTTGCCATCATTATTTCAGAAGCAGGCCTATTGCTTTTGCAGGAGTAGCAGTGTTTCAAATACATCCTAGCATTAGGAGCTTCGAAACAGCGCATGGGAAATTAACGGAAATAATTTCAGAGAGAAAATTTTATAGATGTCAAAATGTATCAAATACCTATTGCAGTGACTTGCTCTTGGTGAAGAGAGAAAACGTTTTCATTTATTCAATTTTATTATAATGTTTAAGGAGGCTGCACTTTTCTAAAAATAATTTCCACTTCAATTTTCAAGCAAAACGGGTCCATAACAGTTCACGCTGGTCTTGTACCTGTACGTTATCCTTTCATATGAAGACCTTGACATGTCCGCCTCACCGTGGGCAGGTGCATACACAATAGATGAAATGCACAGATCAACGGATTATTGTCGGGACGTTATTACAGTAACATGAAGATCAGCACTGCAGGCACGGAGGGGTCATATGAAATCTCGAGAAGAGAGGGATCGGGGTCATTTTCACCATCGGAACCTTTAATACGTCAGTTGTTGAGAATACGCTCGTCGCCAAATTCGGAATGAACTTTTGCTCAACAATTTTGTTCTTGGCAGAAAGTCGGGATTGCTAAAGTTGTTGTTTTCATGTCGTCATGGTATTGCAAAGTAACAATACGCCGCTTCTAGCTGTTATTACATCCCCTGTATGTAAAGATTTGATTGACCTGTCTTGGTTCATCAGAGAGGAGCAGCCTTTCAGGAAGCCTTTCACACCAGAATAGGGAGAGATGAGTTTGCTCGAAAGGATTTCATCCAGATTCTTTCTCTATGTCTCTTGAATGTCTGGTTATTTTTTATATGCAGTGTCTTTGGGAACATGTAGTTTTGCGGGACCAAATTAATGGTTTTCCTCCGCTAGCACAATGAACCTCCTGTCGGGCAGTGCTCTGGTGAGCTGACCAAATGCAAAACCGGGGCGACAGATAGATTGACGAGTGACAAGGACTCAACACGCTGGAAGGCCTTTACAGGCAATGGGTTGCCAGACCAGCCACGCGCTTACCTTGTTAGCCGTTAACAATTGAATTTTGTGTATGGTAAATGAAGCTTTGACATTTTGCGTGAGACACCGACTTGTCACTAGAGTATTACCAAAATGTCTAACCTGGTTAGGAACACGAGGAATCATATATCCTGCTTTAACACATGTACAGGTATGGCAGGCTCTACCAAACATTAGCCACTGCTCAGCTTGTCATGTTAACAAAAACCTACCGAAGATCTTACACGTTGGAATAAAAAAGACCACTCGACTAATAAATGAGAGTCCATTTAGTTTTACACCTTGGTTGCATGGCTTATTTTTTGTAATCCAAAAATCATGCGCAAGACGGACGTAGCTTTCCGAAACAGAAATCAAGACGCTGTTGAGTTATGAATATAACACTGATAAGAGGGTTTGAATTCCTGTGCAAATTGCGGTAAAATGCATATTCCTGGATATTGGAGGGTTAACAATAAATGACTGCTGTAATGGGACATGACGCTTGAACGCCCAAGGGACTCATAGCACCCAACTTAGTTACCCAAGGCGTCAAAATATCATACCCAACATCACAGCAGTTAACAATTGTTTTGTTATACCTCTGTCTTAAATTCTGTACAGTTTGCTCTCCTGAATTGTCGCCAATTTCATCGAAACGACGAACGTGTCGGTCCGTTATATCGCTTACTTGTATTGGTCGCACGCGTGTTTTGGTCGAAAGCAACATCTCTACATTTTAAAACCATAATATTAGAGGACAAACTGCATTTGTCTTCAAGCTTAGCATACTTAACGAAGAAATTGTAGAGCTCCAACAGCTAATCGTGTCGTATGTTACTTTGCTGAGTTTGCTACAATGTATTATCAACTCTGAATCTTATTATTTGACTCCGTTTGATGTGCTATATCCAACAGTGAGGTAAAATGCCTTTTATGGCCCTGTCACGTGATTGTTCTTGGTCATAGGTATAACAAGCATAATAATGTGGGTTATACATTTGAAATAACTTATACGATTGAAGCAGTCGACCATTGTGCACTTGTTATCTTTTTAGGGCGCGGGTGATCTCTCCCATCACTAAGCCTTCATATTTCCCTGTTTCTCAGATGTCGAAGTATTGGACATACAACACAAGTAATAGCAAGCAGACTCGGAATGAAGTCTTTTATATACAGTTATAATCATAGATATCAACATACATCAAGGATATGAGTAACATCTTGCTTCTGTAAACCGGAGTATACCCCCAAGATTCCAATTCCTGCATAGACCAGAAATCTAATCCCGAAATGACGCCCACACGCCGGTGAAACTCGGCCCTTAAAATATCGATTTTGTCAACCCTTTTGTGCAAGAGGCCTGCCCTGATCAAAATGTGGAGATCACATTCTCCCGCGTGAGTGGTAATCGATTGAAAACGAGGAGATCTCGCACCTGGCGTAGACGACAGGGCATAGGCCTACACAAAGTGAGAAGAGTAAACGAGGGTAACTGATCAGCGGGAGCAGCACGGTAGTTTTAGCTTTGCTTTATATCCGGTGGTGAGGACTTCTCTAGCAATTATTACAACGCCTAAAGTGGTGATAAATATTGGTAACTAGTAATAGTTACAATGAGGAAATCAATATTTGCTCTATATTAATAAGTAGCAATCTTGGCTAAATGATATAATCCAATTGTTTCATCCATTGTGAAATTTGAAAACTCGCCTGACAGCTTCATTCAGCGCTATTGGCTCCTGGTGCGCATTAATATTTCAAATAGTGTACCGGCTATGTCATCATGCACTGGCAGGGGCTCTGAAGAAATACAAATTTTATCTCATCCGGTCACCTTCATATTCAAAATAAAGCTTAATTTCCCATATACTGTTTACAGACCGTCAGTACATTTTACCAGTCAGTTTACCAAACCACACATTTCCACCATTCTCTTTGAGAAGATTGTGCTTCAATCAATGTTTAGTATAGTATATGTAATGTTTATTGATTGATGTTTTGGTACTTGAGTGTGGTTTTTCTAGTATTTCGCGAACTATTCTTTTGCTTTTGTGCTGATTGTCAGCCATTGCTTCACCGGCCACTTAATATAAGCAAAAATACAACTGTGCTGTAAATATTGCAAGCATTAAGGAACAGGAAACATCCTGAGCGTTAAAACCGTTGTGCAATTGAGATGCTGTTCGAAAATGAAAAGGTCAAAACATCACAGCATTGCAGTGGGAAAAAAACGGAAATGTTTTAAAAGCTTGCGTCATTGGGACGCGGAAAAGGCAGTGCCACTTCTCAGACCAATAAAAACCATCCACGATTCATTAATTTCCAAGAGTGTGAAAACCCTGCAGTTAAGTGCATTAAATGGTATGGAGCATACTCCACAGAGCCGAATTGTTTGCATTCCGTCCTTGGGTTGGTATACAGTGCAAAAAGGGTGAATAATGGTACGGGTTGTCCAAATAAAAAGGTATATGCTTGTACAGTGTAATGGGCCAGCAGATAAGAATCGGAAAAATACAATTATTGTATTCACGGTCACGGTGGCACAATACTCTCAACGCAATTTGTGAGATCTTAGCTCTCTGCAACCGCTGCCTCCTTTTATACTACTACTGTGTTATCAGTACTTGCATTATCTATCCATGATCTGAGCTAGACAGCGCGTTTCCTGTTTCATCCGTTGCCAGTTCTAATACCTGCTCGTATCTGTAGGAAAGATTACCGGTAATGCGCATGCCTTAACTTTAAGCCAAGGCCATTCGTCGTAATTAAAAAAACATACACTCTGTGTCGACATTGTTTCTATGTGATCATCGCTGATGTGCCGGATCGCAAGTTCCTTTGATATCCAAGACACAAGGGACAGCTTTGTTTGAGGAGCCTTGTTATTTGAAGCCGAGTTGATGAACCCATAAGAAAAGACCTGTATGGACAGGTCTGAGATCATGATGATATTATTCATTAAGACTGAAGCTATGCTAGATCTACTGCCGAATGGAGATGTTGGAAATAACAAGAATTTTCTGAAATGAAACACGAAACTTGTTTGTCATCTAGAGAGACCTTCAACTTGTGCCAAATCTCGATGATGGAGGCGGTGTTTGGTATTTTTCTCTATGGGAGAGCGTTAGCATTCATCAAAGACAAAACCTGAAATTAAATTGGATAAAATATCTATCTAGGTCACTTGTTTTCGCTTTAAGTCTCATTTCTCGTTTAAGAAAAAAATAATTAGGAGGTTTTTATGTCACGATTGAAAGGGCTCCTTTAGCTTTCCTTGTAGGTAAAACTTAACGACAATGTGCCCCAAGTTAGGATATCTTGCTGTCTTAAAATTTCTCTTTAGCGATTATGATGTTTGAAGCAAGATTTTCTCACAATTATTTTTTGTAAATTCTGGGTTCCAAATTTGAGCAGAAAAACCCAGATGCGCAGCTTCTTCCCAAATGACATCACAACAAAAACAAATCCAAGTTTGTAAGGGAAAATATAAAAAGTGCACTCGTGTTTCGGTAATATTACGTGATATCCGATGGTCTTAACTACAAAAAAGAGTTGAACGTTTCACCAATTATGCTAGCCCTTTACAGTGCTCCCGTGTTATTTTTCTGCCAAACAATCAATAGGCTCACTACGGCATCCAAATAAATTACAGCTAGCTGATAGTTACCGGTGTCTGGAGTGCCATTTTTTTAAAACTGGAATACTGTTTCCTGAAGAAATACAATCTGAAACATTCCTGACACCAGGCGGCTCAGGTGTCACAGGTTGAAATTAATGTTGCCTTTCGGTCATTCAACTGTCTGTGCATGACCCAGTAAGGTGCACAAAGATATTGTTACCTCCCCGAGGATGTTACTGAGACCACCCACAACTGTTTTCAGCCTCCGCAGTAATACTACATAATGCTGTTAGTAATCATTTTCCCTGTAGGACATTGAATTTAATGGAGTTTTCCCAAAGAAATCAAAATAGTTTACTCTTATTACAGCTGCACCTTATACTGCGTAGTCGCATTATGTCTAGGATTTGCCTCCTTCATGTAATTTATCTCATACTTTCACCACAAATTCGAGGAAATTATGTTTTTGTATGCGTCTGTATATTCTTTCGCAAAACCACATGCATTTCACCGCCTAAGTCCACTCATTGAACAAATTAATTATTTCCAAAGGCCGCACAGGTGTACGTAGGTTTGGCAGCTATGAGAAATCCCATAAACTCTCTCTCGCTCTATTTTCATAGAGAAATTCAATCTAAATTATGTCCACACGACACTGAAAAGACTTGTGCTTTGATCTGAATGCAAACAGAAATCCAACCTGATTCCATAAACTGCGAATTAAAAAAAAAATCATCGCATTATGAGATGTGCCTGCGACTCCTTGTGCTATTCCTTTTTGTATTGTCACCTGCACTTCCTTGGGCAGGAAAATGTCAGTTTCTGTCGGCCCTCTGCAGGAAATGTCAAGAGACTTTTCGATGTGCAGGCAAGCATTCCACGAAGAAGCTGTGGGACAACTTATTCTGTGCTGCATAGTAGGAGCTCGCAGCATCAACAGACCATGATGTGCATTTAGACTAAGTATGTTCAAAATGGTCAAAAATTATGCCAGGATCAGGACTGGGAACGATTCCAGCAGACTGCTCAGCCTTTTGCGAGTTAAATTTGAATAAAATCTGGTACATTGAGTTCTTTAAATTCAAGTGAACACAAATTCAATTCTCCATACTAAAGGCACTGGTGCTTACCTCATGATTCGGGGCAACTTTAGCCCAGTTACATAAGAAAAGCCTTGCACCAATACAATGTTTTCAATTTATAAGAAGGGCACAAACGGACGAGTCTATTCCAAAGATGGTGCATGGTCACTATGTAAAATTTTGCCCCGGATCACGAATTATAGCAACAGCTTCTTTAAATAGAGAACTCAAATGAATTGTTATGTTTATGCACAATCAGATGTACTAGATTTTATACAAAATTAACTCAAAAGGCTTGTTGGGCATCTGATTTATTAAAGGCTTAATTAGGTGAATAAAACTTCTAATCTGAATTTCAAGTTTGGTGTTGAATAGGTTGTGGAGACGATGGAGTCGACATCTTTGGCAATGTGCCAGAATACTTGAGGTACATCAGCTGATGGGCAAAGAAATAAAATTCTCGGGACAATGGAGGCTGAAGGTCAAAAGCTTTACCGGAATTCCCTTCAAGAGCGACTAGACGTGTCGGAGGTTGACTTGAAATCGGAGTAATCTAAAAGAAATATCTCATTTGTTAACACCATCAGCACCTCAAAAGACGTCAATACCATCCAATGCATACTTTTTACCTACTCAGAACTTCAAAACGGTGGTTGCCTATTGCAGAAATAACATTGTCGAAGCTATAGAATGTGAGCAAACGTGCCGCCAGCTTTCATAAACGATGGTAACGTTTTTCAAGCCCAAAATCGAGCACCCTTCTTAGAATCGCGTCTCAACCTCCCATCACTGGGGCAGCAGCAGGACTCTCTTCAGTCACAGTGTTGCCTATGACCAGCCTCAACCTCCACTGTCCACGCAGTCACAGTTTCTTGTGGGTCTGAGCATGATAATGAATCTCTTGCAGTACAGAGCGAAAACCTGAAAAAAGTGTCCAGGGTTCTGTGACAGAGTCGTAAGGGTTAGAACTTGTACTCAAGTTGTTTTCGTCGGCGTGGAGGCACATTATGTAGAATTCTATCCCCTCACAGTGAAGACCCAAACGAACAGCAGCTTGGGAACTGTTATGACATTGCTTGATGGGCCACCTGTAGGAATTTTTGAGACTTTCTGGTGAGTAAATGAAACGAAAAAATGTCTGGATCAGATCATGAGCAAACGCTTCCTTTTCAGATCTTCACACATCACTGATCTGAGACCCTGTTGAATGTCATTAGTATGCTTTCACTCTTCCATCTGGAGGCCGGCTAACGCCAGGTTGTCTACAGTCATTATGAACGGAGTCAGGCGTGGCATTCAAGACTGCACTGTCCTGGCAAACAACACAGACACTATCTTCATCCTCGTGGCTTTATGCTATCGTTTCTCACAATGAACCCATCATTTAGAGCTAAAAGTGCACTTTGATGGAATTTAAGCTGCATTAATGGACTTGAACCTTCTCTCCGAGGCCATTGGACGAAACGATTGGCGTGGCTTACCGTTGTGATTTATAATGTAGCTTCTTCGGCAGTGGTAAAGTGGGACCAGTATACTGCAAAATCAGGAGAGTGGTGTAAATGTGGTATTGGGGGTATTGAGCTCAGCACCATCAGAGGTAACACACACAAAAAGATGTTAAAGTCAAGTTTAACCTGACAGTTTACGGCTTCCAAGGTATATCTTCCATCCCAGTCTTTGTTCGTGTGGCTGCCTCCATCAATTGGAGAGCTGCTTATGCAACTGGTCGTTTATGGGGGAGAGCCAATCAATCGATCCCAAAAACACCGGAAAAGGAGAAGCGGGTCACGGAGGTTAAAGATGATGGGCTGCAGCCACGCATGATGGGTCAGCAAAACCTTTGTTCCTGGGAAGGAGGAGCCCCACAGTTTGACACCAAATCCTGTCAATGTGTTGAGGAAAAGCAACTGCCTCCAGTGCAGTTACAGCTGCAATAAGACATCTTGCCTAGCGTTTTGTAAGTGCAGAGGGGACAGCATATTCAAAGTACCCAAACAAATCTGAAAAGCCCTCGTTCAAAATACACACTTTCACACCGAGGATACTTGGAATGAGGACTTTGCTGCCTATATAGCGCACAACAGATTCCTTTAACACTGTTGAGTTTATGGCGTGCCCATTGGCACTGAGACTCTTACATCATTGACATTATAACTTCGTAGATTAGGGCAGAACTTATGGAGTTTTCTTTACTGCCTTGGTTCGGTTCGTTTATGTTTGGTTTGATAAGGGACTCTTTGCAAACAGTGAAGACGAGAGACAAGGATAGTATTTGACGTGCTGGTATGCTGTGATCAACGAAACCGTAACATGCCATGAAGTGTACAATGTTTCTCGCCGCTTGGTTCTTCACACCTGTAGTTTGGATACCGTGCACGATATAAGGCTGATGGGTACCCCCACACATGTCCAGTCCCTATACACACTCTGGACTATTGTTACCTAAGACATCCCCCCTGGAAGTCTGTAAATAATTCCTGAGATTCCGATCAAACAATGGCCAACACAAAGGCGGGCCCGGGGTTCTCTCCACCCGATATCTTGCACCATAGAGTAGTTTGCAATGAACTTAACTTGTAGTGAACATTCAAAAAAAATATATTGATATTGTGTGTAACATTTTGGTGTCGTTGTTGTGTGGTTTCGGGTAGAGAAATAAAACGCATGCAGCAGCCCTAGGAAGCTCAAGACATCAGATTGGGCATTCCAGCGGTGTCCAAGATAATATTCTGGACGCTCAAGCCCTGAATGGCGTCCTTCAACAACATAAGCAAACCAACAACAATATCAACCAAAACAGGGAAAATGGATGGGCTCATAGTACCCAGGCTGGGAACGTATACGAGCAGGGGACAGAATCTTCTATGCCACCAGAGCCTTTTAAACTGATTTATCAGTCTTTCATATCCAGCGTTATTAACCTGTCATAGATGACTTCCTAGGGTGCTGTCTCCTCCGCTGTCATTTGAACGGTTTATATTGCATGAATTAAAATCCAATGCATGAATTAAAAACCAAACAAAGCACTTCAAGTACTTACATTCTGATATCAAAAAGGCCTATGTTTTAAGCCTAATCTATGCTCTTTTTAGGCATTGGTAGGCAATTTTAGGTCCATATTTGTTGTTTTAAATCTTACAAGCCATTTTACATTTATTTTATGTTACTGTTACATTCATTGTCCAAACCTTTTATGTACGGTATAAGGTATCACATTTTTACACCATTTTAATCAAGAAAATAGATGCTATTTGTTTTGATATAATAAATCGCTTGTCATTAATTTGTTAGTAATTTAGTTAGTGTTTTTAATTAGCTGTCCAAAGATAATGTAATTGCCTTTTTAAGGAAAATAAAGTATTTTGAATTGAATTGACCATTTGGTTACTTCAGCAACAATCATGTGGGTTTCGTAACCAAAAAGGCTTACGGCCTGCTTTGTGAAACTAATGACAATCAACAACCTGTTCATGATAGCAAACAGTGGCATAGGGGTCTTCCTTTGTTATTGGTTTTGCAAAACCTGTCAGGAACATTTAATATCTTTGTTCTGAAATGTTTTTTTCTAGAATGATCGTTAAACGAGTAATCTTGCGACAGTCTTCTGTATCGATTCGTGACAGCACCCTATACTGTTCATTATTGAAGGCCGCTGTGCATGCAACCATGTTACAACAGGTCTACTTTTTGAAGTTAGGAGCTCCAAATAAGAACCACGGAATGTGAACTTCACTTCAAGGTTAGTGTTTAATAATTTTTTTTTAATAAAACTGTTATTTTTTCAGTCCTCACAATTTACTTAATGCATGCAACACTTTATTTTGTGTTGTTTTTATCAGTGCTGTGAATCTCTCCTGTAGGCTACATGTATGTCCTGTTGGTAGGTTTTAATCATTATTCCTGAAAATCGCCGTACTGCGCACGAAACAAGAATAACATCAGACACGCAATTATCGGTGGAAAAATACGTTCAAACTGACAATGTAACGGACGCACTCTCTGTGTGAAAAGCAGTTTGGATTGATTTAAGCCGGCTGAAGTCGAAGTTGATGAAGGCGTCTTATCATGTCCCTACCTCTCTTCTAATTACTTGCCAGGCGCCCATGACTTCCTTGTAATGGGCCACGTGCCTGTAGCCGTCATCATGCTGGTATCGCAGAGTGCAACCGAGAGGTCACGTGAAGCCTTATCGTGGAGCAAGGTTGCTCGCACTCTACAAGTCTCGTGATTAAATCATGATTCTTCATCAGGATCGTTGATATCTGAACAGCCACTTTAGACTGTGCACGACAGGGACACCCTGTGTTTTTATTGTTGAATTCTAAAACGCCGCAGAAAATATATGCGCGTCGATTTCATCTCCCAATACCCTGAAACCATAAAGACTCAAATGTTACAAACCTCGTAATGAATTTAACCGTTTGTGTGATTTTAACACAGAAATAATAAACATCCTTATCAAGCTACGTATGCAGTGTAATAAAGGTAATGGGACAATAGAATGGCAGACGGTAAGGATTTTTGGCAAGCAAAGGCATATCAATTCTGACATATTCGTGTTGTGGTGTCAGGAGCATTTTATCAAACCTGGCTCGGAGACAAGGAGACGTTTGGCACCCAGTGTCGCTGCTGATCCAGACTACAGTCTGAAGTATATCTTACTCAGGCTTCTAATTATCAATGCGGTAATACTAGCTGGCAGTGTTTATACTGGCGCCTTAGACTGGTAGTATAACATTCAGACATGGGATTCTACTCTTAATTTAGATTCTACTAACAGAGACAACGTGCTAGATGCATGCCTAATATAGAGCGCAAGACCTCGCAATCTATTGCAGGAGTGCCAAACACACTGCGTCCCCTATGTTGTTATACATTATACCAAGGCTATTAGACGTTCAGCAACTTTAATTGTATGTTATCGTGATAATACTTATTTTTTGCAGTCTTTTTGAATAGTACCGTTTATATCTCGTTTTTAGATTGAAAAATTATAATGCTCAGTGCATCGATGGGTTGATGAAGGCCCATACAGGAAGATGGGCTGCACTGTTAGATTTAATGAATACAGAAATATGTTAAGAAAATAGCGTGCATTGTACAAAGTTGAGAACTAGGATTTACAACAGTAAACGGGTAGCCCCGTCCAATGGTAGTAATGGTACGTTTTCTGCCTCTATATTAAAAAGCTGCGTCACGATCAGACCTTACGCTTCAAATCAAAGGTCTCAAAGATTGTTGAACATCCCGTGGCCATTAAGGATCCAAGCATCAGTCAAATGTAAAGGCATTTGGTCCAAAGTACGGCACTTTCGGGGTAGGTTGTTTGGTGTACAAGCAGACCGTGACGGAGACCTGCTGGCGGTGGTATATCCTTCGATGCAGGGCAAAAAGCCTGGACTTCGTGTCACTGGCATCTTCCTCGACCTCATGAATGTATAATTGCACGTGCTTTTCACGCGCTGTGGGCTTGGTTTCAAAAATTCCGCTGCTAAGTTGCAGGTCATTAAACAATTTTTCGACTGTTTTTCTCAAGAAAAGGTTTATTCAGGTATTTTAAAACCAAAATGTTTATGAAAGAGCACATTGTAATGTCATTACTTTTAAATACCAACTCAATCCATACTTTTAGGACTTTCAGGTTCACCAAAGTCAGTTGAGGTGAAATCTCCGAGCTGTCTCTTTTTTTTTCTAAGCACGCTGAAAGCAAAAAAATGAAGGATAAAACATTTAAAGGCAGTGCAGTCCTTGTCTGTTTCTATTAACTTGTCAAACAGGATATTGCCCGAGGTCCTGTCTAAATCAATATTCCCCGGAGCTTTCGTATAAGGCGTTTTCCTCTGGACGTCGAACCTTTATTATTTACCGACTGATGAATTGCTCTGACACGCACTATTAAGTTTACCTTGGGACGGAACAGCCACCCGAATGCCGTGCTGCAAAATTTAATCGCCTCAACGGAAACAAATGCGCAATCCCACTGCAGCTGCTGTCTGGTATTTCAGTGACTGAGCTTCAAACCGGACACTAATTAATATCGAACATATTCGAGGTGATCGTTGATTACGTAGGGATCGGTCACCGTAGGCCTCATGCCAATGGAAAGACCTTCATTATCGAGGTGATGGAATTTCGTTCGAAGTTTGTCACAAAATTTCATGGTATTGTTTCCACAGCAGCTGCACATTATACTGAACGGTAGTAACAGGCGCGACACTCCATCCCCTTTACCCAAAATGACTTCATGTGCTCAGCTGAACGGAAGTCAATCCATCGCCGACCGTCACTACAATAGTTTGCTTGTGTGAACTTCCTGATAGTACAGACTCGTCGAATTTTTAGATTGGCCAGCTCAGTGATACAGGAACGAAGAACCGTTTTCCTTGCAGTATACCATGCACTAAGATATCACTTAACAGCCAAACCTACAAAATAAACGGGAAAAAAATAAGCTTTGAGATCTCCCGGCTTGATTTGTCACCATGGAGATCTTTTAGCATCTGCAATCCGTTCAGGAATTTTTTTGTTGTCATCGTTAATTTTAGACACATTGTCAGCGAAGCCAGGCCATAGCGTCAGTCCTTTTAATTATCTCTAAGCTCGAGCCGATGTGAAGTAACAGTCTCTTATTGGAAACCAGTTCGCCTGAAACACAATATCCGGATCCTTTAGTTGTCAAATGAAAAGTGCTAACGGGGAGCCATTTGTCAAGTCCATAGGTTCCCAGTCTTCAGACAAAAGCCATTTAGTGACAGACAAGCTTCTGAGCCTCCCAATTTTCCACAGAGGAGGAAGTCATGGTAAAGACTGTTGAACTCCAATAAGAAGGCACAAGGAGCCGTCCATCGATTTTCATGATTCCTTTAATCTTTATTCAGAACTTTTTTCATACAATATGCACGAAAAAATTTTGCATGACAAATTGACAATTTTCAAGAGAAACCAGGCTCCCATTGCTAACAGCATAGAATATTATCGCAATTGCTGATTGATATCCTAGCGGAACGACTTTATCAGCTATGCGTTGGTAAAGAAGGGAGCACGCGGTGTTTTGAAACAGACACGTTCTTTCTGTATGAAAAGATTTTAGCTATGAAATCTGGGCTTTTCTTGCATGAGAACAAACAGGTTTCCTTTTGAACACTAGGTTCAGTAACTTGCTCAGCTTACTTTGACCCATGAATTATTTGGTAAGTTTCTGTCCCATTGTTGGGTACTTCGGAAGATCGGCAGCCTATATATTGGGTATGTCAAATGGCAATAGATTAAAGGCAATCAGATTTACTAAGTGTACGTGGGGTTATATTCCTGCCGTCGCTAGCTAATGAGAGATGCTGAAATAAGGTTCACTCAGTAAACGTTCAATAGTCCGAAGGTCCATTTTGCTGAAGGGTCAGTAGCTCAAATTTAGACTGCGATTATATTGAAGGTTTGAGAGTCCGGAGGCTCATTATATCGAACAGAACCCAAGGTTCACTGGTCCGAGCTTCGCATGTACCTCCCTTAAATATTTTACTTTGTCCTTCAGCACAAAGGAACCTTGCTGTCAATTTAGATTAATGAACTTCACTTTCTTTGGTTTCTAACTATTGAACTATCCGTCGTTTAACTGTGATCTATTTTCCAATTAAGAAACTTTCGAACAACTAAGTGGTAAACGAATGGACTTACATCAGCACCTCATCCCCTCCGAGAAAGGAAATTGGCTCATTTCGGTGAAAGTACTGACATTCAAGTAGGTGCAAACAACTTTTCTTTCGTGATTTGTAATTCATGAAAGCAATGCCTCCTGGTTTCTGTGTAATAGGCTTTTAACGTGACTTTGCTTTTTTCGATAAATCATAGCTGTAAACTCTTTCCTTGGAAAAAATTTCATCATTTAGGTTGCACTACTTTATAGCAAATCAACCACTGTCGGGCAATGCCCTTGCAGCGGGTCAGTTGGGTTGACGCGAATTTTGCATCGCCTATAAACTAACTTCTCTAACAATGCCGACTAGGTTGGCTGGACGCTCTCGTCTTGTTTGCTCAAAGGGGGAACACTAGCATCAGATTCCATGTCGCCGTGATACATCATTAACTGGCAAGCCTTCACGTGTGCACCTGCGTCAACCTATAAATATACCATAGCGATGAGCATTGAAGTATTACAGTGTAGTCCTAAGAGGAGGATATGAATTCCGTTTATCGTGCTGAGCTTAATATAAAACATATGACAAAAAAGTGGATTATTAGAATGGGAAATTATACTTTGATGTGAATAAATACTTGTGATTGAAACTACCTTTTCAAGATTTAAGAAAGAAATGGCAGTTTTCATGTTGAAAAATTATTTGGCTTCAAGGAATTTCACCGTGCATTTTCTAAACCAGCTGGATAAAGCATTATGAAACGGCGAGGGAAACTGAAAAATGGTCGCTGCTCTTTATAACCCTAACAGTCCCAAATCCTGAAACTCAACTACTCAAAGACTGAATTCCTGGTAGTGGTCTCCAAACACAGTCTCCGCAACTTACCTCCTATCACTCTGAAAACAGGGGACAATATCATCTCACCATCGCAATCAGTCCGTAATCTGGGGTGTTTTTTTTTAATTAATTCACATCAATGTCAACTCACGTTCTAAACCTCAATCGCAGCATCCATTTCCAATTTTGTAACATTTCACGAATTCGCCGATTTCTGGATTTCGAAACTTGTCACCACGTGGTCCGTGCATTGGTTCTGTCCCATTTGGATTATGGTAACTCTTTACTAAATAGCATCACAGAGTCGAAGCTTGATAGGCTTCAACGGCTACAAAACCAGGCCGCTCGCATTATATTCGACGCGGATCGGCGTACAACAGTTTCGGCATTACTTACCAAACTTAACTGGCTTCCCATCCAGAATAGAATCTTATTCAAGATGGCTCTTCTCGTCTTTAAATGTCTTCATCGCACAGCTCCTCAATACTTTCACAGCCTCATACACCTCAATGTTTTCTCTCCTTGTCTTCGATCCAGTTATGACGCCAAGGTCTTCTCAGTCCCAAGATCTAGAAACACCTCGACGGATAAAGCCTTCATAATTGCTGGTCCAAAGCTCTGGAACACAATACCATCAAGCATTAGGTCACAGGACACAATCTTATCATTAAGGAAACACGTTGAAAGCATGTTTTTTCCAGTATAGTTTCATTATCACGTGTTGCACAGCGTCATGATTCGGATGAAATGGCGCTATAAAAATCTCGTTATCATTATTATCCTCCGATTTCAACATTCTGTAGAAAAGCCAACTGTATAATTTAAACGTGGTAGTGGTGAATGCCACTGTGGCAGTAATGGATATACTGGTACACTATAGTTGACATTGTTTACAGGGAACGTTGATCGGGACGGCATGCTGCGGTTGCCATTGCAGTGTGACACCTCAATATGGTGCCGCATAGCCCCCATTCAATGTTAAACTTGCGATTACTATTACATGTAAATTATGGAATTTCACTGCACATTTCGGAGTCGGCAAGAACTCTCTCAAAAACAAATCACGTTTCTTTGTTCCGCTCACCACTTAGACATTCACGTGGCCTCTGGTGGCTAAAAGCCTTGCGGCATGTTATTTTTGTTCAAGACTGCATGCGCAGCGTGTTCGATGGTCCAAGATAATGTACAGATTATTTCATCTGGCTCTTTGAGTTGCTTCCTCTGTGTTGTATAGTCATAAAAGATTTTGAGGATACTACAGAGATAATTTACACTCTTTTTACGTATTTCTTTTAACCGATGGCGGGGTATAAATCCTTGACCAAAACGCTTCATTTCCCATACAAGAATTGCACCAGCGCCCGTCTGTCATTCGTTCTCTGTGTAATATCTGTGCTTATCTGTTTTCCAGTGCCAGGGTAGTGTTGTACGTGTATTTCTACGAGTATGTTTAAGGTATGCGCTTGTAATCGAACTTCGGAGCCGATAATTTGGTTTAGTTTCGAAAGATGGAGACTCATCGCACCAAAGTATTCTATTCAGATCCCTATAGGGCTTATTGTGCTGTATGACGTTTTCAGCATTTTCTTTATATCGACCTCTAAGTCCACTACTGAAACCAATCTGAGAAACAACTTTTTTTTTTCATTTGTATACGATTAGCAGTCCGTAATACATAACTTTTAATAATTAAAGTAGAGTATCTCGAACGTAGTAATGCGTTCCTTGAGGTTCAAATATATCCTAAAAGGTTTTTTAGGAATAGGAAATCATTGAGCCTAATATTGCAGCTCTCAAAGTAACAGGTATATGCGATCTCAAGTGACTTGGCGCCGAAAGAGCTTTCTGCAGTAACCGCAACGCTTTCCTTGCGATTTATAACGTTTTTTATAATTGGTCCAACCTTTTGTGGATGAGGTCGAGAATTATCATGATATCTCTGCCACAGTATTCTCTCGTTATTTCCCCGTTCAAAACATGGAACTTGTAAATCCTTCGAAGGATTGTGCCATCGGCACGCAAGTCGAGCGAAATTTTTTTTCGGATTTTCCTCATCGTTCTCCCCAAAGACCGCTGGAGTGAGTTTAGTATGCGCTGTCGACACTCATAAATTATTCAGATGACGTTTGGGGAGACAGGGTGACTTCGGCACAAAGGAAACTTGGGGTTAAAAAATGTCAAAATAGGTGACTGTGCGTTTACGTGCGTTTATGACGAGTCAAGAACCGACGGATAATCTTCTTTGTGCGGTGCAGTTCCTTTGTGCGGTGCAGTATAAAGAGTCATAATATCCAGAATAGGGTTTGAATTCAAAACCTCCAAGAAATGGAATCGAAGATTAGTGAAATTACGTGTGTGGCTTTACCGCTATGTATGTTCCCATCCCGTCGTTAGTCCATCCTTATTAATTAGTAAATGCCTACATTTAAGTTTTAAAGGGGGTTAAGGGTTTTTTCTGTACACAAATGACTTATACATCTAAATCAGTTCCCACAACGCTGTCAGATCGTGGTGTGCCTATTGTACAGGGATGAAAACACTACCATAATCCTCACCACTGTCAGTCCACTGCCTCCTATTTATCTTCGCATATCATCGTCATCGTATAGTTGGTTATACTCACGATGTCCATGAGCGCCATGCGTGTATATTTTCATCACTGTCACTGTGGTCATCCGTCTCAAACTATATATCCGTCATCCCAGATCTCCGTCCCTCAACACTCAACCCATCACAATCAAGGAAAAGAGCCCTTAGAAACACTTCCCTGTAAACCTTTCCCTTTTAATCAACTCTTGCTCATGGCTGCATTTTACACTATGGAGATACATATGAAGAATCTCCTTGTCGACCTAGAAACTTACAAAGCGGCGTAATTACTTTCTGGTGCTTTCAGATTCAATTTGTCTACTGCATGGAAATGTCTGTCGCCCAGCTGTTGTCTGCCATTCTCCACATTTAACCGATTCGCGAATGGACCCGCTGAGGAAAGAAACTTGGTCTCCATGTATTTTTGGATATTTTCGGTTAGACAGTCCGACACGTTGAGAAGGAATAGGGGCTCATGCCAGTAATTTCGACTCGGCGTCCCTGGCTGTTGCAGGTTGGCTTACGGGAGGAATATCAATCACCCGATCGCAGTTTTTTTTCTCCCCACTCTGTGCAGGTTGTCCGTATGCTGTCAGAACTGGCCGGGGAAATGCAGCCGGCGTGTGTCAGGACAAGATGAATAGGGGCGGGAGAACGACTCGGCACGCAGATGGATGAAATGAATTGATATTCCCGTGTAGATGGACGCCTGTGGTTATAACGCGCGAAGGTAGTTTCGATATGACCAGCGAGCCGACATGTACGCAAGGCAGAGGACTTGTAAACGTTATGGACATCATTACAGCACGTATTAATTCTTATCAAAGATTACAAGTACCAGCTTAAAAGGTAAGTTTAGCTGTCTTATTATCACATGTATTCGAACTGCTTGGAGGCCGCTGGAATTTTACTCGCCGGATTTCATCGTTTCATGTCAGTGCAAAACACCGTGTTGCTTCTTTCTCAAACATAAGTTGTATGTAGATTGAAACGCGTACCTTTATGACCATTGTAAAATCCTATTAAACGCGCATGCGATAAGAACCGTAATGGGGGATACAAAGACATGGATGGATCATACGGAGGTCCTATCGGAAATTTAAATGAACTCTTTAGGAGGGTATTCACATAATCACTTCCAAGTCATAACTGGTGATGGTCTCGAAAAGTATAACCTTGGGAAGCTCACTGAGGATAATGTTCTCTCTGAAAGAAACCAATGCATTCTGTATTTTTGTTTGGCTATAGTTATTATAGTTTATTCTTAACTTCACAGTGTTGGAATGTTACTGACATTTTAAAAAACTGTCTTCAGTATACATTCGCGTCATTCGAAAATTCAAGCAGCACAGAATAGGTGCCTGATGATCATGTTGGTTTTGAATTAATATGTTCAAATTTGTACAAATCCCAAATTATATTTGATAATATAAGTCGTCAAAGCAGTGTAGCCCCTGATAATGATCTTAACCGCAAGCATTGCACCATAAGCCACCTTTAATGTCTTGTATTTAATTGAACATTCCGCTTAAATTCCTACTCCATTTCGGACCATACAAAATCCCCTTTCACAGGGGAACCAGACCTACCCGGAAAGCAATATCCCCACGGCAGCCTATTTGTGATGAAACCGCCGTCCGTCCTAACGGTACCCCCAGCAAAACACTTAATCAACTTCAAGTGCTCTTTTCATGAGAACCGCCGCACCAAATCTTGCTTGTCGGGTTCCCGTCCAATTTCAGGCGATAAAATTCCCTGCACAACGTGCCTTTCGGCTGCACGCTGTTCAGTCGTGCACGACGAATTTATGGCCAGCATGCATGCGCTGACTAAAATGCACTAACCTGGAGTTTTTTACCTCCTTTTATCATGGCAGAGCACTGTAATAAATTGTCTTGTTGGTGTATTATTTCCCGTTTATATTTACTTTCTCCATATATTAAAATAAAAGGTAACCTTCATGCATGCCTTCGTATTTTCCTCAGTGCATTTACAACGTTTTGGGGGTATTTTCTTCATGCCTGGTACCTCCAACAATAGAGTCATTGGTATTTGAACGTTAAATTAAATGCGCTCTAAACGCTTGTCAAAGTACCTAATCAAAATGATACACGATTACTTGGCAGCTACAAACTATCGATGAGGTAAATTGCGGTACTTTTGTATCAACTGGAGTATATTCAAATTCATCTGACAACCGCACGCATACCCCTGTTGCCGTATCCAGTCTCCCATCAAAGGGAAACTGTTTGCCCGTAGAGTTAATAGAGTACACGCACCATGCTGCTTATCCCGTTGAATGCCAGCTGTTTCTTCATCATTTATCGATGTTGTAGATAGAATAGTAAACTACGGTCAACCTCCAACACGTCTTCAATTTAACTACGCGGGAATGTGATTTTCTAAAGCGCGCACTGCCCCAGCTGTAATTGTTTCATTCTTGTTAAGTTTCTGTTAGACACTCTAATTAAACTTTGGCTGAACACTTGGTCGCGATTTAATGGAGGTTCGTCATTTGGTATAATATTGTCTGGCGAAATATTTCTCCACCCGAATAGCTAGATGGTTTTAGCACGATAGCTGCAGGCGAATCAGGGAATGGGGTGTCAGCCCTCCCTCGCTCATTTCATGTATCAACTTTTTAGGGGCCTACGTCTAAAATTTGGACCTCAGAAAAATGCACCACGTAGGGGTCTTATTTTGCGTGTCCAGTTCGAGGACAGAACAATGAAAGTAAATGGTTTTCTCCAAAGGCAAGAACTGCATGCAGCAATCCCCCTGTATCAACAAAAACTTCTCAACCCCGACCACTCACCCAGCAAAAATCTTGGATCCACCCTTGAGCTAGCCAAGGATACACGTCGTCCAGTGGCATGATTTAAAATGCAATTTTATTTGTTATTTTGATTCCTTGTAAATACATTTATGCCACTCTGTGAAGGAAACGGAAAGACGAAACCTCAAGCCAGTGTCATAATTAACTTAATGTAAACAGATTAAGGAATTTTACCAGACATTCCCTAGGGGTTCTTTAAAATGGTCGAAAGCACATTTTTGTGTTCTGACAGAGCAGTGCCTCCGTACAATACTTACCACAATGCTTGCAGCGGTTTGTGTTAAATATAGTGGTATCATGAAATAAACCATAGTAGTTTTTAAAGGGTATCATCAATGAATTTTCCTAGACACACCTTTTCTTTAAGTTTACACTGTTTTTTAACGTATGGAAATTATTTTACATCAATTTTAAGTGAAATTCATAGGGAAGTGCACCAGTTTTAAACCTTAAAAATGCCCCATTCTGGACAGCTGAAAACATTTCTGAAAAAAAGGTTGCGTAATTGTTATTTGTACCTATACTCGACAATAAATCACTATAAAGAAAATAAAATGTAGGCCAGCAAAATTTCGCACAATTTAGCACTTTTTTGTGCACACGCCAATGCAGCATTAAGGTTCTCTTCCCGAGATGACCTCACAGTTTTGGTTTTTGAAGATGAAAACTCTCATTAGCCTAAAAATCAAAGAGGCAGCAAAACACCCTTGAAAATAGTGTGACAGAAATTGAAAACAAGGTTAACTGGGACACAAACGCTCATTCTGGAAGTTTTTATTGAGAAAAAAATTGTATTGCAGCTACACTTTAAGAATACCTAGCCCTTACTTGTTCTACTTTTTGAGGAGCAGCTGTTTTTGCTTATTGTAAACAGAAAATTCCATATTTGCGGGCTCATTTCCCTGTATAAAACTTCAGGCCACCCTGTATGGCGCCTATTCCTTTAGTTTTACGCTCTTGTAACAGGATTGTGGTATTTTGTGTATTTAAGCCTAAATCAGCTGAGGGGATAAATCGTTGATAGGAACACATGTTTTGTCCAAGATCAATAAAGGAATGGCCAAACTCTTGCGCAAAGGCTCGCAGAAGGGGTTTGTCCACGTAGACAGGTAAAGGGAATTTAGAGCAGTACACGATGTTGTTTCCGGATCCACTTAATATTTTACCTGACAAAATGCTTGATGTAGAGGGATGTACATGTACGTAGCCTCCTGTTTCAGAAAATACGGAAGTGGTAGCATCGCCGCTTCGCGAGGCGTGACATTATGAGGCGTGACAGGTGCTATGTTTCACGATCAAGACAAATAAATCGATTATGACATGATTACCTTATTGAAGAACGATTGTGTGCCGTTAAAAATTGGCTTGTAAGTTTGTCAATGAAAATAGAAAATCCCATATCAAATTGCTCGCATAGATTAGAAATAGTACGCGGTTCATTTTCATAAAATATGTTTATGTGGATATTATGTCACAATTTTTTTTCTAAATTTATAATCATGATTTATCGATGAAATCTATTTCAGATATATTTCATGGATATGATTATAAACTTGATGTTACTTTTCTTTGATTTAACGCAGGTTTTTGATTTTGTTGTTGACGTTTTTGACTTCTTGGGGAAAGCATCCACATGCTTTTGTCGTTTTCAAAATACGTCCAATTGAAAATAATGGCGCCATATGACAATCAGGAAAACACCCCAATCAATAAAGGGTGCAAAATATGTGGCATTTACGTGCAGCCTTGATGATATACTCGAGGTGCAGATATGCACAGTCTTTGGTTGTTGCACGTGTTTAGTACTTTTGTTGTAGCTGAGTTTTGACTTCACCTTGCATTCAACATAAACTGAAGCAGGAGGGCCGGCAGTACTACTTGGGTCTAATCCCAACAGACGGTGTAATGCCTCTTACACAGACTCAAATTTGTTTTTACTCGAATTTCTGGGGAATGACGCATCCGCAACGGCACTGAACTCATACCCTTGTGCAAATACACCGTGGTGTTTTTGTGTCCTGCAAAATCGACATCTATTTCATTTTAAATAAAAAGGAAGGAGAAAAAGTCTGCATTATAGTTGCATATTCATATCCCAAAGGACAGAACCTCAGACCATCTCATACGAAAGACCATGTCTTTCCAAGGGAAAAGAATACTTTTTCGTTGCTTTTCGTAGATGAACTGAAATCAACTATATTTTAGCATTCTGCTGCTGTTTCATGCTTGGGATAGTTTAGAAACATTGTGCTTGGTTCTGAATCTGGTTTAGCGCAGAGAGCAAAGCACCCCACAGCAGAGCACTGCAATACGCGTTACAAAAAGTACTTCAAGTTTTACATGAGAGCTAATTTATTCTGACGGTGAAATGGCTTCGCGCCAATAATCTTTATTGGTTGTTGGTTTACACCGAATTGTTAAGATCGTTTCGTGTAAAGGTACGACAATTTTTCACCGACAAATCTGGCGGCAAACTTGAGACAGGGATAACCAGGGCGCAACCCATTCTCTTGCTTGTCGAACGTATTTTTTAAATTTTAGGTGTGCGTACTTGTATGCAAGTTGTCAACGCCCTTTTTCTAAATACGTAGAAGTCGACTAGGCAGTTTACCAACCAGTGACGCGAGGAAATCGTAAATTTGATTGAACGTCATCACAACAAAAAGAGAGATAATCCAGAATGTAAAAATCATGCAAATACCAATTGCACCAAAGTTCATCAGATGTTACCAACAAAATCCAGTTAATCCATGTCCCCTTAGACATGTTTACGAGAGAAATTTTGAAATTTATACAATCTGCATGCTGCTTGAACAGCTGTGCACAAATGCTACTTAATGAATGAAAGTCGGATGAAAAAGAGCGTCGTATATGAGTAAACAAAAAGACTGCTAACTGTGCTTTCTTTCGTTGGCTGCAGCTTAACTCAGAAGGGCAGTTTATGCAGAAAGAGTCTTTAATAACAGGAGCGTTGTGTGTCTCTGACATGATAATCATACAAGAGAAGACAAACATGGAGCATGCACATGTATTAGACCTTCCATGCTTTTAACAAACACATAATAGCTTGTATCCAAGACAATTTTGTCTTTGCCTGAGTAGTTTGGCTTTTTGTTGCATTTAGTACAAGAGGCAATAAAGTAAAGGGTAATTTCTGTTACAAAATATTGGTCATCAGCTATAATTCACATTTTCAGTGAAAAGAAGGCAAAGACATGTCGGATAAAAACCTCACATATTACGCAATTTGTCGGCATCGGTTAAGGCATATAATGCTTGTGGCATCGAAGCTTCAGCTTCATCACGGAACGGCCGTCCAGTCAGCGTTCCCAAGTGCGCTCCCCCTCTGCCTTCCTCAGCTCGTCAACAACGCGTCATTGCCGTCGTGGCGTTCCATGACACAACAATCAAGATATATCTGTTCCCTGCACTGCCGTACGTGAAGAGCTCAAATCTCCCTGTCCTGTGGGAACAGATCGAGCCAGACATTGATTCGCGCTCCATCATCAGGAGCGGGTAGAGCCCCCCCCCCGACGGTTGTCGCTTCGTCACTATTTTGCTTTGCCAACTTGGGGTCTAAGACTGGGCAGTTTTTGAAGCACAGTGTCAAGATTAAACTAGATATGCCGATTGTCCACGGACAATGTAAGCGGCTTTTTTGCCTATATAATGATATTTTAAAAGGTTATAATTTGATACTTTTAGGAGTACAATTGGAATTAGATTTCAACGATACTTCTCTCTTTGTTGTTAATAATTTATAACAAGATGAATCTAGTCTCTTTTGTACATTTTCAGTTTGACGCAAATTTTAATTTACTTTTAATTTTTTTTTGACATGTATTATTGATTATGATATTGTCATTGTTAAAAAGAATATAAAAAATGTACTGGTACTATCATCTACCTATCCACCAAGTTTCATGACGATTAGACCTTCCCCAGAGTGTTTGTGTTTTATGACGTCATCATGACGTCACGCATTTTTCCATTTTTCGTGCATATACCTATTGCCTCACAAACCTAATACAATTTTGAATTTATCATATTGCGTTAGTAAAATAGGGCGAAACCCTTAAAAAATTCAAATTTATGTATAAAATCGTATAATGACATCTCCTCAATTTTCATCTATATCACATCCCGATATAACCACATACCAAGTTTCACCCCAATCGGACTTACCAGTCTGTAGACATAGGGCTTTGAAATATACAACTTTGCGATGACATCACATGACACATGATGACGTCATCGTGACGTCACTCTTTGGCATACATCTATGCAATAAAGGACTATGCCTATGCCAACTTTGAATTATCTGCAACAAAGATTAATGGCAAAAGTGCTGCAAAGAAAAATCGTGTGCAAAGTCTCTGGGCTTTGGTATCAAAAAGAAGAACCCCAGCCAACAAAAAAAAATCTGAACGAAAGATAGACTTTTTCGCAAAGGTTGCGAAAAAGCCAATAACCGTAATATTTTCTTTGACGGCCTCGTACTGTAGTAATGCATAGATGTACTGACGGTTTCACTCGTCTGTAAGTTCCTGAAATTTACTCACGTTCCTGTACTCAACGCGCCAGGGAAGAAGATTGCATAAAAATGATTACATTTTGAAGTCTCGCACTCTACAGCTTCAATGAAGACTTCGTTTAAATATAGATTACGGAGTGCTGTTTTGCTTACAAGTTATAAGATTTGGGAAAATCTATTATGAAGAAATAATTGTGTAGGCAACTGGTCACCCTATCTAATTGAGGAAAGTGATTTTGCACAAGGGCATTAGGTGACGTGTGCCGTAACTCTGGCCACAAAGCCCCAGTGATTTCGCTTATTCCCTATACCCTCATATGTCTAACAGAAACGCACAGGACATTTATCTGCCACTTTGAGCTCTACAGTTATTCAATATTTTCGAACAATTTTTTTGTGTGGTGATTTGGTGTGATGATGTACAGGCCATCAGATTATCACAGTAGCTTAATCGTGTTTGGAAATATCACGTTAAATGCCGTTTATTCAGAAGTATCACAGCTTGCTTCGAAATACGGTAGTTTTTTTTTCTTTTCATAAGGGCGGAAACAATAGTGGAAGGTGTTAGGCTTTATAACAGCACTTCATCGCAAGATAGTCCGTGCATTTCGTTGAACCTACTCGGATGAACACTGATATTAATCCGCAGGGAAATGAGCCCCAGTATCTCAATGACAAGAGCCACCACTATTCATTTTTTACTCATACCATACCCGCATAAATCCACGTCATCTTATTGGTAGATTGTTATACACATGTCAGTGAATTATTCATTCTATTAAACAGGTACCGTTGAATTTTCCAAAATTAACATTAATTATTTTCCATAACACAGAAATGAATGTTCCTATTTAAACAGAAAAGAATTTAGGCCATCCAAACATTAACTATCGAATAACGTACATGGTCGCCGCCATGTCGCATGTTGCTTTCCACTTTCACCAACCAGCAATTACCGGTTGTTTGTTACCGGCGTTCGAGCGGCCGATCCACGAACAACAAATCGAGCTCAGCGAAATTATACCGTTGTAATGTGCAGAGACACACGATACGGACAGTCGCAGCTTTTAGTACCGAAGTGAACATGTCACGCGCAAAAGGAAATTAGCGTAAGAACCAGCGCGTGAACCGACACGCGTGTGTATTCCATTCGTTTGTACTTCCTGGTTCAAAATGACGGCTCTTAACACAATTAACACTAAAGTTTGGGCGACACCCATACACACGAAATACCAGTGACATTTTGTCGTCTGTCAAATGTGGAAATTCGGAACTCTTTAATAATGCATGGTTATGCTTCCATAATGAGCTAATCTGGTATTTTGAAAAAGCTAGGTGATTCGGGAACAAAGCACGCGCTGCACTGTGGGGCATGTGCTGTTTGAATGCCAAACTGTGGCCGTGTTTGTTTCAAACGGATCCAGATCACGATCTGTAATCCATCATTACGGTTTACTGACACCAAAACCTGCATAATCGATGGTGCGAACCAGCTTTAGGATCACTGATCCATATCTGTGTGAAACTAACAGGCCTAATATCAAAGAGATTGTCAAACACAGAGAGTGGACAATCAAAGTAAAACGGCGACCCGTATTGAAAGTTTACAAATGCTTTATTCAGGCGTTGAATGTTCTATTCACGTTGAGCAATAAAACATGCAATCTGTCACCCCAAGAAATTATTCTTACCACTGCACAAATGTGAAATATTCATTATTTGTATATTAAACATTTCAATAATTTACGAAAAATCCATTTGTGCTTGACCCAGGTCCCCAAACCCTGAAACTGTTATTAAAACACGCAGAACCGTATTTTTGCTGTCAGACTTTCTCTGAAGGTTGACTTAAAATCTAATGAAAAGAACAAGGCAAAAAGGGTGTTAGAAATTATTGTGTGCCGTCCAAGTTATAGAGGAAATTGTATTTGGTGACAGACCTTAACCACAAGCTACATTTGGTTAAAAAGAAACAAAAAAATAGATAATAAAATCAAGTTGAGTCAATTCATTTCAAATTGATAATGAATTCCCTAAGGCTCTCACTTTCAAAGGATTTAGTGGGAAGATAATTATAATTATGTCAGTATTCCGGGCCCAAAACCTCTTACGCGAATAAAACACGCTGAAAGTCGCAAGATTAGCACACTCTACGTTACAGCTGCTGTCACTTCTACCCGCTTGCAGACTTCGTTTGCATAAATATCTTCGAGTACCCGCTGATATAGGGGCACCTGTGAATTGATAAGGAATCTGCGGTCTTCCTGGGTGAAGTTCAGGCGCTTAGAGTAATACCTTGCACAACACAGTAGCCTGAGGTTCAAATGAATTTCCTACTAGTCTTTGGCAATCATCCTTTGATATCTCCGGATAAAACTTTGTCCCTGGCAAGCCTTTTGCCATGGGACTTTAAGTCTCGTGGATCTATACATCTGTGGTCATATTAATGTGAGACCTGTCCGACTAAATTTAGGGAAATTCCTGAAATCTTTTCAATTCCACGATCTTGTTCGGTTCTCCTTCTTGGTGTGCGTCGCAAGCATGTTCTCTGATTTTCACTGCTGTTCTAATGTAAATAAATGAAACATATCCTTTGAGCGGTTTAGTGAAAGAGACACTCGAAATAACGTCAGTGCCTTGAATGTATTCAATGCACTGAAGGCACTGTCATAACAAGACGAAAGAGAACAGTCTTTGTTGTGTAGGCTATACACAAAAGTAAAACGACCCCCTAAATAAAACGATCTTTTTACTGAATTTGAATAAGTTTTATACAAGAGGCAAACAATTTTCCCTTTGAGCCCATCATAGGACTAAGACAAAGTGCAGCTCACGTTGTTGCATATTGTGCTTGTGGATATCATAATATACTACCAGCATCCTTGTAGCATTGCATTTTTCTAAAGAAGCCTAAACGTATTAACGATAGTTGTCAGGTGAGCCAAATGCTTCAGTGGAAAGAGCAATATTTTGGTGGTTGTCTGCCCTCAT
The DNA here is from genome assembly GCF_001949145.1 of Acanthaster planci. Next base: position 221,945 of record NW_019091653.1, read on the forward strand.
CTCAGAAGCCTTTGCTTTTGGGCTGCAAAGAGTGACACGACATGTAGATTTAGCATATATTTTTTAGTCCGGATTGCACAAACATCAATGAAATTCAAATACCTGCACATGCGCATCAGGCAAATGTGTTTGATTTCACACCACTTAAAATCTCCGAAGATTGGTTCTGAGCGGACATGAAACAATTGGTATAATTAATCCACGCTTTCACAGTTATAGGGGAAGCCCCCTCCACCTCAAGTGTGCTAATGCAATGGTATTTTGACTAAAAATCTGAACTCGGGACTCTAAGCCACCCAATTAATGAATGCTTCCATACGTAATAACCACATTACGATTTTCTCATGATTTCTCAGGGTAGTATTACGAATCGTGAATCCCGCATCAGACGTCTATATAGGCGAACGTAGATTTTCAACTGATTTGAATTGACTGAAGAATTCCACTCTTTTCTGTCCACATTGCGGAGTACATGTATAAGCGTCAGCCAGGCTGTTCTTTCCATCGATTTTTCTTTCAAAATTGCAATTCTTATTCACTGTGCTATGAGCACACCTTCGTCGACGTGTACGCTTCAATAGATGCGTTGACGTGCGTTTGTTGTAAACAATAATACTCCTTGAAAATAACACATAAGGGAAAGCATACACCACACGCCATAAGCGTTCTGAATCGACGCATGTCCGGTTGCTTTTTCCTGCTTGTAGGCAAGCAGGGTGATTGTGTTTGCTTCAGCCAGTATCAAATGAGTATAAAATGCATGCGAGATGTTGTGGCTTCCACAGTGGCTAACCTTTATATGTACGGTATTTGCAGTGTTATTTTTTCTTTTAATTTATAAAAAATTAAAAAAAAGTTTCCCCTGAAGGCCTTTTGTATAGGTGTTTTCTTTGGGTACTTCAATTTTAGAATAGGACGATGAATGAACAATATTCCGTTTCCCTCGAAATTTCCTTACGTTTGGAAGGCCTAAACACTATCTTAAGGCGCCTTTCTATATGTACGTTTTTGGCTGCGTCGCGTACGCGATGCGTTCATGCGTTTCACTTTCACGTACATAAAAAAGCGATTCCATCAACAAAACACACGTGTACGTTGTGTGAGGTCGTCAAAATCGCTCCGGGAGCGATTTTGGCAGATATGCAAAGCTTTACGTAAGTGTTGACGTACACATGGAGAGGCGCCTTTAGTCGCAGGCATATAAAGCCATTGGTTCGCCTAAGGGAATGGGTGCCTTGGGAAGCCTCCGGCCAAGGGGTGCCTTGGTAAGCCCCCCTCCAAGATAATGACTCGTTCAGTTTTCAGTCGAACATTAGGCTGACTGTCATTTATTTGAGTTACAAGGCGTGTGATTTATAAGTCCGTAAGGGCTATAAGGCCTGCGCAGGAGTCATAAGACTCGTGCACAGGCCTTACATGGTAAAAAAAAAGTCGGTCAAAACAGTGTTGGGTATTTGTTATTTGCCCAACCTTGGATAAAGCTACCACATTGTTGGTCAATCTTCCGTCCCTGTCGGTCAAACATTGACCAAATATTGGGAAGAATTTGCCCAAAGGTTGCTAAGTTGATATTTTTACCAACATTGGGCAAAATATCAACCCAAAAATTAACCAACCTTTTTACAGTGTAACCCTTGCCTACTTAACAGAAAGAAGGAAACATTATTTACCATTTTCCAAGTACGACTTCCCACACGTACTTTCATTGCCACCAATACTCAGCGTTTACCTCTGTCATAATGCATTGCAAGCGCCAGCAAAGGAGTTGACGTCGTGTTCAAGATCCTTTCGTGTCAGTTACAATTTTTAACTTTAAAATGAAAGTCGTAATTGCCTTCAGTGATTCATACATTACTGTTTTGCTCTTTTAAATTTCAGGGAAGAATGAGGCCTTCGTTGCGAATGCGCAGGGAAGCGCTTCTCTTGTTCACGGTGATACATCTGACAATGGCGGTCGGTTTCCTACCCTACCGATGCCCCAATTACTGTCACTGTGAGAGGAGGACGAAGACTGTTTCGTGTGTGAGGAATCTTTTCACAGCGGTTCCACTGGATCTTCCGCGCGACACCAAAACACTTGAACTTCACCGGCAGAATTTCACATACATGGGGAGGCTATCACCAGTTCCCATTAGCTCATTGAGAAAGCTGAATTTAACAGAAAATAGCATCCAGTATATGGTGGACGACGCCCTGGTTAATGTACCTAGGCTTAAGCGGCTGGACTTGAGCTCCAATCACTTGACCGGCATCCCTACTGCGGTCTCGGGAGCGTCTTCACTGAAAGAACTTATCGTGCACAATAATCACCTTCGGTCTCTCCACGTGCACGACTTCGCCAACCTGACTCAGCTGGAGGTCCTGGACCTCGGCAGTAATTCTCTCAGCTTCCTGCCCAACGGTGTGTTTAGCAAGTTGCACGAGTTGGCCATTCTCTACCTCTCGGACAATTCCATCCAGACCCTCTCTGGTGAGATCTTCGGCAACTTGTCCAAGCTGGAAGAGTTGCACCTAACGCACAATCAAATCCAGATGGTGTCAATGGGCTGGCTGAGTAGCGTGCCCAATACGTGGGTGCTAGAACTTGGGTCCATGCTGGAGCAGGGCCACCCTACGGCTGCCGCTAATCTGTTGACAGCCACCGGTACTGACTTCTTTTTACCAAACTTGGAACGTCTCGTGGTGAGCGGAAACGACCTGCTCGATATCCCTTGTGAAGACTTTCTGTTGTTTCCATTCCTTAAGTACCTGGACCTCAGTCTAAACTCCATTACAGCCATTCCAGAGGCTTGTTTCAGCATGCTGGGCGAACTGGGAATTTTGAAGTTGAATAACAACCGGATAGCTGCACTCAGACGAGGAGCCTTTTTCAACTCCTATAGCATCTTAGACCTGGACCTTTCGGTTAATCAGATCCGGGAGCTGCCTCCTGGAACCTTCATTGGAACTTACTTGAGAACCTTAGACCTCAGCAATAACAGAATACGCAGACTCAACAACGGGAGCTTCGTTGGCTTGGAACATCTTTGGGACTTATTTCTGATGAAGAACAGAATTGACAGACTGACCAGAGCCATTCTGAGACCGCTGGAATCTCTGGACATCTTGGACCTACGGATGAACCGCCTGATACGGGTATCCAATCAGTTCTGCAACATGTCCAGTCTATCAAATTTAGCCTTGAGTGGCAATTTGATAGAGTACATCTCACCAGGGGCTTTTCGGGGCTCTAACAACTTAAAGGGAATCTTTCTGAACGACAATCGTATTAGGACGGTGATGGAGGAGACATTCGACTTGCCCAATCTGGTGGCCGTCAAACTTGACGACAATCCCTGGCACTGCGACTGCCAGATGCGATGGATCCGAGAGGCGATGTTCCCGGACAGCAAGCGGCACACCTGGATGCAGTACACGGACGCTATGGGCGTGACCTCTTACACAGGCATTACCTGCTCCTCGCCCCCGTCATTCGCAAACTTCTCTGTATTTATGATCAAGGAGTCGGATATCTTCAGGTTGATCTGCACGAATTATGTTTCGCCTCTGGCAATTGAGATCATCGTGGGTATATCGTTCGCCATCATCGCGTTGAGCACGCTGTGCTACGTTGTCAAACTCTACTGCAAGGTCAGGGACTTGGAACGGACCGGTGCGGAGACTTCAAAGTGTTTGTCGTAGTAACCATTCATATCTGTCAGCATTCTCGGAAGTTGTCAGCGCATGCCAAAACTGAATTGTTTTAATAAAACTGCATTATTGAGATACCGGAGAAAGTTGTTTTCAGCGCAACGTTTGATTACATCGGCTAAGTACAGCGGTAAAATGTCGACGTGGAGGGATTTCAATTTGCCTCACCAAGTCGGTAATGATAAGTTTGTTGAGCGAACCAGAACAGTCGCAGGAATCTCACGTGGATACAATTTGTGTTTCTGGATAAAAGTAGCGAAACTGTGTACACAGATTTCTTGTGAAGTGCCCCAAACTGGGTCAGTGGTATTCTTCATTGTAGAAATGAGACTTCAAGGTCCCAATGATACAGCATATACACTGCAGTCACAGCAAGCAGCAAATGTGTCTTGAAGGCAACATTGTTTGACATTGGAAACCCACTCATTCTTCTTGTCTAAAAACACTGTTTGTGGGAGACAGTGGTAGAATATTACACTTTTTATGGCAAGCATGTGTTATGGCATCTATAACAATCCATGTTTTTAATATCCTCAGTAATTTGTACACAAATAAAAATACCCGTAAATTTGAAGAGATAATTGCAAGAACTAGCTCTCTGTTTGGAAACTGCACTCTTCTGGAGGATAACCAAACAAACTGATCGTTCCTGCTCGCATCTTCTTGAAAGCTGCAACGTTCTCTAAAAATCCATGTTTGCGCTTACAATCTTGGTTAGTGCTGTTGAAGTGAGCATTCATTTACAAGACCATGGATTGGTTATAAAACAAAGGAGCTTGTGTGGATTATTTACAGAATCTAATTTTTCCAATGTCGGCCTTTTTGAACGAAGAGGCTATACCGGTTTGAGGCTGAGTCATTTCGAATAATTGACTATTCGAATATTTCGCCCTCAGTTCGATCGAATATTTCAGTATTCGGATATTCGGCATAGTCCTATACCGGTTATCATCTTGGGGAAAATTGAAGAGTGAAGCATGAAAAAGCACGCCTTCTACATGCAGGAGAAAGCAAGAATGATCACACTGTGTTACTTTGCTAATGGCTGCGCCACCGTTTTGGACATTACCAATTACGAAAAGTAAAGTGAAAATCTGTGAAATTCGAATTTGCGAATTTTAAACCTCTAGGGTAACAAAAGTCCAACATTGCCCTCCTCTCAGCACCCTGGACATATTTTCAGGCATTATAGTGAAGTGGAAACCATTTTATGCTATAACCGCCCTCTGTGATAAAGTACGAAGAAGTTGGATTCAGTTCATTCTTTGGAAAGGCCCTTTTCCCCAATTCTTTTCACATTGAACACAACGCCAATTTTTTTTATTGTATTTAAGTAACACTCCAAATGCCTACATTTATGTCTACACCAGCTCATCATCAGTCAATGATCTTGCTTTATTCGTATGTCATTTGTGCAGAATAAATTCCCATGAAAGCAAGGGATGTCTCGTCACTTGTCGTTCTTTGTGTTTGGCCAAACGTGAGTGTCTAAAAACTCCACACTGCCAGAGGAATTACAATCGCTTTGCGTTAACATTTTGACTAGTAAAGACCAATAACGATGAAATGTTTTTTTTTTCGAAGACCCGTTTCTTTCGCTTTTCTGCCGGGCCAGGCTTATGTTATTGCCATATTTGGGGAATGAAATGAACTACCCATAATTTCCATGCAATTAAAAAGCCGACAACCCACTGCACCTATATGACTGGTAATGAATGCATTCAACTGGGCAAGCTGGCAGGCAGATCTGCGAGAGAGCGCAGGAATCGCGGTAGTACCCGTCCCATTATAGAAAGCCAAATACTGCGTGCGAAAACTGTCACTTTCGTTTAACTTTATTTTGAAAGGAAAATGGAGAACAACTGCAGCAACACTCCTTTTTAAGTATGTGCAATTTGCATATGTCGTCGCTGTGCTCAAGAAGCGAAACAAACATGAAAATCAGTCATTTTTCGATTTGGATTTTTTTGTGTGCAAATACATGTAGAGATCATTTCCAAATACAATTATCTCTGAACGTCCGTTTTGCAGCTTTTTGAAGACGGGCACTTGGCTGCAGCATGAATAAAAATATTTCAAGCTAGTTTCAACACGCTTTAGCATACCTGTATTAAAGTACATGTATTTCCAGAATTCTAACATTGCATGTGCACTTTATTTACATATGTAGGCCAACTGACATGTGCATGAGATGCCTGACCTTGTAATTTAGGAAGGCCAGACACTTAGATGCATCATTTATTACGATAGATACGAAGGCAAAATCTCAGTTTTTCCTGCCGGCTTGACAAACTTTGGCATATAAGTATTTCCAGAATTCTAACATTACATATACATTTTATTTGCACAGGTAGGCCAACTGACGTGCATGAGCTGGCCTTGTAATTTGGGAACGGCAGGCGCTTAATTACCGTAGACGAGAAGGCAAAATCCCAGTCTTTCTAGTCAACTTGACAAACTTTGGCATATAAGTATTTCCAGAAATCTAACATTGCATGTACACTTTATTTATAAACATACAAACATACTGTATACATAGCCTATTAAGCCTGACACCAAAGTCAATGAAGAACTTGGTTCCTGATGTGACGGTAAAGTTCAAAGAGACATTGCCACTGCCGAATTGAGAGTTTCGGCAGTGGCAAATGTCAGTAAAATGTCAAATGCATCAATAAAATACACACATATCACCATCATTTATTCTGCATGTATCTCAACTAAAAAGGGTGACGATCATTGTCTATACGACGATGGCGATATCTGACGATAATTATGACAATATTGATGATGATGTTGATGGTTCGACCTAGGTAAAAGAAGATTATCATCTAATCGCTAAACTGATCTAAACTAAACTTAATAAGCAATGGTTAAAGCTATGCACAGTTTAAATCGAATTACTTGTGGCAAGGTATAATTAAATTCTCATACAACAATTTCCAAATCATTCATTTATTATCATTGAAAGAGAATAAAGAACACTTACGAAATTAAACTTATCCAAGAACAAAAAAAAGGAAAATTCCATTATTCAACTTCGAAGTTGCAGGAGCTGACGTGGCGAAACAAAGTGACTGTAGTTTTACATTATACGCGTATGAGAGAAAACCTACCAAAACCGAATTATAATATTGAATCTATGAAGTAAAGGTATTTGGATCAACTGACTATGGTCAGGTCTATGGAGGGCCATACAGAGGGTCAAAGGGAGATTTCATGCTCGCAAACCACATGTTGGTCAATTTCCGTGCAAAGGGTTCTGCATATACAAGTACATGTACTTGAATTAAGTTCAGTTGACAAACTTATTTGGATGGAATAATTAGACAAAAACCAGGCAATCATACACCTGGTACACTAGTAACTTCTGTGTTAAGTTGTCAGATCGGTGGATTTTCAAAGACTCAGACTTGAACGTAGTCTATAATAATTGACCTTCTGGACTCAGCTTCAAACAATGAGAACTTGGCTCCCAGGACTTGGCCAAATCCCCCCTCCCTGATTTTTAACTTTATGTTACCGCGCAAGACTGGTGGTCTGTGCGCGTTTATATGTCTGTGGTGCCGCGTGCATGCGCACAATGGGAAAACAGGACTTTGGACAAGGTTTGGAACGCTCTTCGGTATGGTAGGCTAATTGTCCAAATACAAAAGAATTTGCACGGAATCATGCAAATTTTATACTTTTTAAATAAATTTTATACATTTTTTTATGTCCGCGGGGTGGACGTGAAACCCTTCAGTTCTGAAGATAGATAAGTGACAATCAAATTTTCCCTTGAGAATGAGAGCAACCATTAAGCTTGAGGTACGTACGCACTGCTAAAGGAGGTTTTTACACCCAAAACACGGAGGGTTTCCTCATTCTTCCGTGTTCTTCCCAATGATCGCGCCGTACTTTTTGTGTGCATCATCACAGTGCACATGCAGCGACAGCCAAGGGCCAGTTCCGCACATGCATGTCATTTCGACTATTTTTGGAGATGGCGGTGTTCAACCAGTCACAGCTGGCACAGGGGGGGGGGTGATAGTAGCACTCCAGTCACATGGCTCAGACACGTCAAAGGTCACTCATGCGATAATAACAAGATTCCACCCTCACGCTCCACTCAGTAGACTCTGCCTCCTTGATTTTTGGACAAACTAACCTTGCTAAATTGGCCATTGGCCTGCGCATGTGCACTGAGCGTGTGACGCACACAGTTGTAGCTAGCTGTACAATGCGATTGTTGCGGAGAGAGTGTAATATACGTGAGTAAACCCTCCCATTTTTCAAAGTAAGATTGGTCTTACAGTCTAAAAACTGGCGTTAATTACACAGTTTTCAAGAGCTATACATGTGTGTATCTTACGGTTGCTCTTACGGGGAAATCTGATTGAAAGGTTAAATTTGTGTCACCGGTTATGATACTCAATATTTAAATGCTGGATTCAAAAACAGATAGCCTGATAGCAACGCAACCCCTCTCGTAACCCCTAAAAATCCAGGGAGCTATAAAACCAACATGGCCGCAAATCACACAGATTAGTGACTTTAGATCATCCTACCACTAGGCATACCCCCACAGTTCTTGGGGTAAACCTCCTGAACATTGGGAATATCTTTTCTCCATCAGTCATGTTGTTAGTCTCAGCCTGGGCCCCTCACCTAGCCCAGATTGGACGGCACTTTCGGTCTCTTCAGTTAGGCCCTAGGGTTATGTACAGGTACATATATGAGACCAGGGTGGGACCATGAGAGGGCACAATTTTCCTAGCAATGGAGGCTCCTTTGGTGGGAACTGCATCACAGGAGACTATGAAGTACACGCATCACAGTTGCGTCACTACCAGTAAATGAACTCTCCCAGCCAACATGCATGACGTGGCTCTTTTCAACCAATGACGGGGTGCTTCTGCTCAAGGCAGATAGACCTACATGTACATTTCAGAAAGAATTCCATGATGTATGATGATGTACACTTATCCAGGCTTTTCTTCCCACCTCTAAAACTGAACATTTCTTCATTGTCTTCGTCACTCATTATCATCCTGTAATTGGCGCTAAATTAGTAAATGAGCTGTTGGATGATCAGATAAATAAATAAATGAAAATAAATGATGATGTAATATGGATTGGGCTTGACACCCTTTGCACAAATGAACCATGGAGGAAGAAACCTTACACACTGGTCTGAAATGTTCAAGTGTTTCCTAATTGAATACAGCAACATTTTCACTACTAATTTTGGCCCGTTAGGACACTTTTTTATTGCTTTGAGGTGGCTGGTAGTACCTACCGGTTATACTAATAATGTTAGGTCACTGTGTCTGTAGGGAAATATTAGGTGCATCAGTAATTGATTTCTTTCTGTACATGTAGGCCTACATCTCGACTAACATCAAGGATATCAAGAAATTGTGCCATTGCATCTTGAGTGTTGGTGTTCCCTCATGTGACGCCCTTGAAAAAAATTGCCAAAACCCCACATAAACATTTTGAGAAGTTCTGTAAACATAATAATTTCTATTATTACCTCAATTTAAATACACTTAAACAAAGGTTTGTTGGAAAATTATTTTAAATTTTGGGCGGGATTAGAAGTTAGTTCATTTTTCACTGAAGGAAAAAAATGGAAAATTGAGCCAAAATAAAAATTTTATTGGAAAGTTGTAGTGGATGAGTAAAATCAGGAGTTTTGAATTAGATAAGTGGGACTTTGATGAAATTCCACTTACTTTAAAATTTGAGGTAAAAATGTTGCTCTAGCAAGGCACTGGAGGCAAAAAAATCAAACTGCGCCAAAGTTAGGAGGCGCACAGTTAGCATGGTTAGGGGGCTTCAACAATAAATGAAGGATGTTGCTGTGACAACAGTAACAGCTGAAGGGATGCATTGTTTTTGTTTGTTTGTTTGTTTGTTTGTTTGTTTGTTTGTTTGTATTGTAGGATGAAGTCATTAAGAGAGGATAATGGAGCAAGGAGTGGCCAATGAGTGGGCAGCATCAGTGGATAGCACAGAACCTGAGTAAGTTCCTTCCCAGCACCAGGTTATTCAATGACAAGCTGGATTGAGAAAGTGAACTTCATTCCTGCAAGTTTACTCATTTTCCCCCGTACAATTGCATGTGTCTGAATGCCAACCTTCCCAGATCCTTCAAAATCCACCAAGGTAGAGCTCACCCCAGCCTCTTTGAATTCAAATGGGACTTAATGTGTCCGTAGAATTTCGGAAAAATGTATCATTCTGGGGAGGATTTTTTAGGATTCGGAAAGGTTTCCAGGAACCACCATCTTTCTATGCTGTCCTTATATGTACGTCTTGCTGCTTAAATAAACATTCTACACTTTGTAAGCTCCGACAAGTTTGGCCTCACAGAAAATGATGAAGATGATTCTGATGTTAGCCATAGCACAGACGGTGAAGGCACATGTAAAGTGTACTTTGTCAGAATGACCCAAAAGAGTTATTCAAAAAACTCCAGAGGGCTTCTGGAAAATATGCACCTCTATAATATTGGAAACATGAGGGTAAATTCCCTATCCCCTTTCCCCAGCTCTCTTGGTTAAAATTCAGAGGTTCTTCAAGAAATTTCCACTCACACAGCCAGACTTTTCACAATTTGTTAAGTTGAGAAAGCAGTCACTGGGTACCTCCTGTTGTTTGTTCAACTGGCTGAAGATGGACCTTTTCCGAATTAGCCGGCTAAGGCTGACTGAATGACAAAAGTCTGTGCCAAATGACTGAAGCCACTCACTCGTGGCTTGAATCATCTTACCTCAGCCACACGCCTTAAAACCCACAACTCTGCTGGGGACATGCTCAAACAAAAGTACATTTATTACAATGCATACAGACATAACTGCTCCCTTTTTGTTACTGTATTTTTACCAGGTGTTAAAGGTGATAGCAGCGTGGTTGGTTCCCTGCTCCCTGGGCTCATCTTCTGGCATCACTGGCCTGATAGAGTAAGGTGATAGCAGCATGGTTGGTTCCCTGCCCCTGGGCTCATCTTCTGGCATCAATGGCCTTATAGAGTAAGGTGATAACAGTGTGGTTGGTCCCCTGCCTGTGAGCTTATCTTCTGGCATCACTGCCCCAGTAGAGTAGCCATCTCTTGTTTTGTGACAATAATAGTCATGATTTTGGTTGTTGCAACAATTTGTTTAAAGATACAGTCCACCATTTGTCTTTTGTGGATTAGTTTCCTTTGAAGCAACAAAATTACTCAAAGTCTAAAGAAGGGAACACAAGAACGAACCTGATGAAGATGAAGTTTCAGCTCAATAGTGAATGCTATTCAGAGAAACCTATTCTAGGACTTAGATTTCAGATCAAAAGTTGCTGAGTCATGTATTAAATTGTGCCTGAATTCAGCATCTTGGAAACATTCTCATATTCAGTCGAATGCAGCTACACCTTGTCACCCCCCTGAACTGATGAATTATAGAAACTGCTAGTGTCTGTGCATCGTGTCAACGCTTGCATGCATTTCTAATGGTGACTTGCCAAAAATTTGAGAAGGCACCTGCTTGAAATCATTGTTTCGTCATGATAACCATTCACCAGAAAGAATAGTTTCTCACAGAATTTAGTCCTCTGTCTAGACCGAGGTGCTTTTCAACTACAATTTTGGATAACTTTTAGATAACTGCAAATGATAGTCATTGAAAATCCTGGGAAAAAGTTGTCCCAGAAAGCCATGGAAAACTCACGGAAAATTAGTTTGAGGAAAAGTCGTGGAAATCAAGATCTTAAGATGATTTTGATTGTGGTTATGGATAGTACTATGGCAGTCTTTCCATTTATTATACCAAACAAATTTTCTGTTCAGAGTGGCATTAAATGCCATGGAAATTGTCCTATTCTAGTTCTGGAAAGTGCAGGAAAGGTCACTGAATTTTATTTTCAGATTTCGTGGGAACCTTGCTTGTAACAATCATGGCCCAATTTCTTGGCGCTGCTTAGTACGCGATTTCACACTTACAGAGGCTCTGCGTATTGCCGTATTTCCTGCATACCGTAAACAGTAAATACAGCCAAATGCATCCTAACCTTGGAGGAAAGATTTGCTTAAACTTAGTGATGTAACAACAGAAATCTCTATCCGCACACAAGAGTTAGCACAACCACCCCAAGCACTGCCATAAAATAGTACTCAAGGTTAGCACATTTTTCTGCCAAAGTTAGCACAATTTTTATTTATTATGACAGTGTTAAGCAGCCCCATGAAATTGGGCCCTGACCCCACCCAGCCTGTTACCCCCTGCACTCCCCAGCACTGTATGGTTTTATGGATTTAACAGCCACCCACAAAAAGAGTCTATGTGATGATGGGTTGAAACGTGGATGTTTGGCTCATTTGGGGAAAAATTTATTATTACAGTGTGACTGAAAAACCTTATGTGACCGTTTCTTGTTTTTTGTTATTTTTCCCTGTGTTTAGAGTTGGGAATGCCTCATTGCCAGGTGAATGTACTGCCACAGCTGCCTACATGTACCTACATGGTGCGAGTGGGTTGACTGATGAAATCTCCAAAGTGAAGAGGCAGGTTACGTCATGAGTAGCACAGGTTAGAGTCCTGTGTTTCATATCATTGCTGGCTTTCTGCAAGGATGAATCCAGGAAAGGAAGGAAGGGCCAATTGGGTTCATGACCAAAAAGGAGTAAAAATTGGTTTCGTTTCAAAAAATGAAAGGATCTTTTTGGTCTGTTCAATTTCCCTTCTTTTGAAAAGTAGAAATGTAGCCTAACCCCTAAAACAACTTTAAAAATTGAAAAAGAAATTGGCCCTTAGAATCAAGTTTGTCCTTGACCCCCCCCAAAAAAAGAAATTGGGTCCTGGATCCACCCTTCGGTGGTTGTGGCTAGGTTCTAGGGCAACCCTAACCAAGGGATGGCTGTTTGCATTGTGTCAACCAAGCAAGACGATAGGGATGAGGTTAAACCCTTGTAACCGGGGCAAGCTACATGTGTAGTTGAATGCACCCACTATACTGGAATTGTTCATATTTTCCTGACCTAAAGTTCCTTTTCCTTCATTGCTGTTTCACGAAAAATTACCCTTGATGAATGGTCCACATTTCCTGAGACATGTTCAACATGTTCAAGGAACAATTTGGAGTTTCATAATTTTTATAGTAAAACTCATGAAATGAAGCATTTAATCATCTAATACCTTTAGACCGACAACAGCAGGGGCATAATTTAGGGAAAGTCTCCATTTTTAATAACCATGGGCAAATGGCTGCCTTGTCTCCTGGGGCTTCATGATTTGCCGTGCAGCACTGCTTTACATCAAAGAAGATGGATTGGGGGCAACTGTAGCAACTGTCCATCAGATATTATTTGGCCCTGTTGGTCTTTGTAATAAAGTTCTAACCTGTCACAGTTCAATTTTTGTTCCTTATAATATTGCCCAATATTACAAGCCATTAGTAAAAGCCAAGGTGCACATTATGTGAAATTCAGATAAATTCCTGACATCCCTCTTGTTTTGTTTGAAAAAATTTTGAAAAGCAAATTTAACATTTTCTCAAGTTTTATCTGATATTGCACTGAGAACTGTGTTTCCAACTGTGTTTGACTTGTGCACACTGTTGAAATGTTTCTGCCTATACTTTCGGGATCAGTCAATTTCTGTAGAGGAGCTGTTGGTCCATAGATATTTTAGATTTGTTGTCCTCCCTGATTGACATTATAAAACAGCGCCTCCACTTGTTAGGAAAAGTGGAAGACAATTGTAAGTGTTTAAAAATGTCACTTTTTGATTCACTAAACCGTAAAGGGGTGTCTGGAAAAATATTTTTAACAAATGACAAATGCTTCCAGAAGTAATGGGTCAGCTGTGTCGAAGAATCCTCTTGTCATAGTTCATGAAAATAGATGAAAAGCAGTAGACGCTAACAGTTTTTGTTATAAATAAAGAGCGTACCACGATCCTATAATTTTGACAAAATATTTCAATTTCTGCTGCAGCTTAGTTCCTTTTCTGATTAATTTTTTCCCCAGACCTCCTCAAATGAAAGCTGTGGGTGTGCCCCAGAAAAAGCAGACCCTGATGCTGATGAGAAGAGTGCCCTCGCCTCCTTCAACCTGGAGAGAAGGAAAATTGAGGACAAGATCCTATGGGACTTCACAATGATGATTCATGAGAAGGTCAAGGAGAGGAAGTAACTCGGATAGATGCCAGTCCTCACCTCCATCACTGAAGAGGAACAGTTTCCAAGATTGCTTGAGGGTTCCTCATCGGTATCTTAGGAATTGATTCACAAAAAGGCAAGGAAAGGACTCAATCTTCTCACAGATGCAGTTCCTTGCTTCCACCTTTAAGTGATGGAGCAAGTCTATCTGCATTTGTACACTACTCAAAGGATCAAAAGATCATAATTAGTCAATAATATTTTAAACAAATGGTGTTCACATTGCAAAAAATGAGCATCATTAAATTTGGCTATTTCCTGTCAGCAAAATAAGAAACTTCCACTACAGAGTACTGAAGTCTCACAACACTGAAAGAAAACTTTGGTAAGCACCTTGTTCAGGTCCTTTATGGCCCTGAAAATGATGTATTAAAAATGTGAGGGCGCTGTTTATGAGTCAGAACGATATTGCGGCAATGTGAGGGCGCTGTTTATGAATTACACCGATATCGCGGCAATGTGAGGGCGCTGTTTATGAGTTAGAAAGATATGGCGGCAATGTGAGGGCGCTGTTTATGAATCTGAATGATGTCGCGGTTATGTGAGGGCGCTGTTTATGAGTCAACGACATCGCGGCAATGTGAGGGCGCTGTTTATGAGTTAGAAAGATATCGCGGCAATGTGAGGGCGCTGTTTATGAATCTGAATAATGTCGCGGTTATGTGAGGGCGCTGTTTATGAGTCAGAACGATATCGCGGTAATGTGAGGGCGCTGCTTATGAGTTAGAATAATATCGCGGTAATGTTGGGGCACCGTTTATGAGCATATTCTGGTAATTTGAGGGGACTTTCAGTGATTCTGAATCACACAAATGAAGCACTTTGAAGATGTATCTCAGCATGAAAAAATTACATGTAACTGTTGAGATCCTTTTCTTCAGTAAAGTAATGCAATTTCTGATGATGCCTTATAGGTTAAAGGTGGGGGTATTTGATCACATAAGAAAAGCAAGAAATTTGACCAGCTGTGTAGTTTTTGAATGCAGTTGGTCAAATTTTCCTCCTGGTAAAAAATTCACGCCCTCTTTGATGAATGATGATTGATACAAAAATCAATTAGTAACGGTTGTTGGGACGTAAGAAAAAAAAGATTCCAAGTTTCCCAGAACCTGAATACAAAATGGTAAGAGGTCCAATATTTCAGTCGGTCACTTCTCAAATGTCCTAAAGTGAGACACGTACATGTACATCAGTTTACCACAATAGGTATGGTACTGGCCAGTCTCATTTGTTTCATTGTACCCCCCCCCAACTCTCTAAGACACTCCCAGTTTCTTACCGCCTTGCCTCAGAGTCATCCCATCGTTAATTTATGTGCAAAGAGAATAAAAGGTAGCCGTTTTGAAGCTGTGCAATACCTGAGCAATACACATCACCCAATGCTCTTTAACCTTTCCAGCTAATTGGGCTCTGAAACACGACTAATCAATTACATTGTCTCACATTCAATGGTGCTCAGCCAAGCATGAACATGAGCTTCAGTGTACAATAGGCCAAGTCAATGAGGTGCACACCTGGCTGAAATGTCTGATCCTTTAATTTTTTGAGTAGCGTATATTGATATACAGTACACTGCTGCTATAATGAACAGGACAGGGTCCATACACAATGCTTGGTGTAGCATACTGCATAACTCCCCAAATATTGCGATTTAATTGGTACTGTTCCAATCGTCTTATTTTCATAGGCCAAAAATAACCAAATCTTCTGATTTCCATAAAATGGGAGGGGGGGTCCTGGCTAAAGAGGGTGCTATTTGCCAAAATAGAGAGGGGGCAATTTCCTATGTTGACATGTCAGTTGTTACATATACATTGTATGTGAGTGTTCCTGTTTGTGTAAAATAGATTCTCTTGTGTGGCTGCTTGTTTTGCTATGGGCTCATAACATAGCTGTTCCAATTTCGGAGTTTATTGACATCTTAACTTTTAAGTCGCTGTCATCTGTCCTAATGTTTTTTCTTTAATTTAAAGCAAATTTGTGATGTTTAGTAAAAGTGCGCAGAAAAGTTGGGAGCGAAGAGACATGTTCCGTGTACCGAATTTAGTATAGTAACATTGTACTGTACTTACATCCAAATTGTTTATGACTTAAGAGGTACTCTGTAAACTGAATAGGCAATTGGTCAGTTTGCTTTTGAAGAAAGACTTATTGTTCGCCTTTAATTTGTTTTTTTTCATCGTAACGCATTGATTCATATTAATGCACATTTAAAAACATTCATGTTTACCTATCAAGATGCTATACATGTACTTCAAAATTTGCAAATAATTCCTATTTGGAAAGACTCTGGACACTTTGATACTACTTAAAGCTTGTAACTATTGCAAATTAAAAATTAAATGGTGTTCCCATTCAGGCAGCCAAAATACCAGCACTGTTGAGTCAACCCAGTGACTGTCCTGAACCTCACTTTTAACAAGTTCGTCTAACAAACAGAGATATCCTTAAATGTGAAGAACCCACCAACATAGGGCTGGATAGCTCTGTTGGTAGAGCACTGGTACGGTGTTCCCAGGTTCAAATCCTGCTCCAGTCAATTTCTTTGTTCATCTTTATAAGTTTTTCCTTGGACAAAATTCTATGTGCATTTTGTATTTTCCAAGCTGTACATTCACATTGCCAGAGCATTAGAAAAAGGTCTTTCACTTAAAATTATCACAAAACTGCAAGTCGCAAATTGTTGGCTCAGTGTTGAAAGGTCATAATTGCAATATAATTTTTGAAAACACTCTAAGGGCCTTACTCTGTGCATGAAAGAAATATTTGATTTAGTCATAAAACTAGTTTTTTTGCAGCCAACATGTTTAAATTTTGACCAATTCTGTTTCCCACATAATGTCTAAAACAATTTTTTTCGCTAAAGTGCTTTCGAAGGACCTTTTGGCACTGACATGAAATTTACTTCATTTGAAAATAGTACCTTGCAAAAATGCTTTGTGTATATGTAAAACAATCACCATTTATTGCTATAACCAGTTAATGTCTTTTTGCAAGAGAAATAAATTTTATTTAAATAGCAGAACAACTTGTTTGTACTTGTATATCTATTTGTCAAACTGTAGTACTGTGCCACTTAACCCTTTTCCTAATCTGGACCATTTTACACTGCCAGAGATTAAGGTACATCTGTTTCCATCTTTACATTTTACATTACAGCCTCAACCTACATGGAAGCCCTGCCAGTCTTAAACAATTTCCAAGCTCCTTATATAGAGTTCCCTCTTGGAGCCTTTTAGTCTCAATCTTATAAGGGCTACAATAAATGCAATAGCAAGGTGGAACATTAAGAAGCTATGTCCTTCAACCCAATGGGATCCTCAGAGCTCTAATACTGATAGTTTCAAGCCCTCAGTCATCCACTCTACCCTTCCTATGAGCTCTCGGACTTCCAGCCCCAAGGACTTCCACCCTTGCCCATCTCCAGTTTGGCCGAAAAATATTCTAAGTCCAAACAATGGAAGGTTTAACATTTAGAAACAAGCACACTTTTTCAA
>NW_019091653.1:247259-268077 GCF_001949145.1 Acanthaster planci
GTCCCCAAATCTTTGTTATCTGAGCCCTATCACATTATACAGTAATCATATGTACATATAACCAGGTATCCGACTGAAACAACATCGGTGTAGCGGTAACTACTGCCCTACACACAAATATCACCGGTGGGCCAGAGCAAAATGCACTGCCTGAATATACCTAAAGAAAAGCCTGTGTCACATTCCGGCCCCTAAATGTAAGAGTTATAAGCGAACATTTACAATAACAATCTTGTAATCAGGCTTACAGTAAACCTTAAGCACTACTTTAAACATTAACACAAGAAATAGTCGCCATAAAGGGCGACTGGCTTAAACTGGCAGAACTGAATGCTTAGTCCTCGACACTGTCCAGCAGGCACAACTTAGTGATGGGCCTGATAAAGCTTCCAGTGGCTGTACAGACTTATGCACTCAGCACAAGTCCGGGAAGCGTCTTTAATATCCAAGCCAGAGGCCAACGACTCCTGGGTAAGTTGTCATCCCTCACCAACACCAGGTTGTGTCTCAATCCAACGTTGTCGACGTTGGAGCGTTGGGAGATACTCAGCAGTCCAGCACCTCCAAAACTGCTCGACTAGAAACTGCACGTGTTTCCATCGTCTCCCGTACTGGTCAGTTGTCTTGGTGTCACAGAGCAGTATCGGGTGACCGTATCCGAGTTTCAACAGGTGATTGGGTGTGAGTGGCTCAAGGACCTTGGGGTCCTCCAAGATGGCTGTGATGGGTCTAGCATTGACAACAGATTCTACCTAACAAAGCAAGGTGTCGAGTCTCTTGTCGTCAAGCACCTGGTTACACAGAAGTGAATTCAGAACTTTGCGACAGGTGTGAATTTGGCACTCCCAAACCCTGCCCATATGCGATGCCCCTGGGGGGTTGAACTGACATTCAACCTTTCCGTCAAGGAAGAAGCCCTCTATCTTCTTGCTCCTTCCAATGCGCTCAATAGCTGACTTCAGCTACCTCTCTCCACCAATGAAATTCGTCCCATTGTCAGAGTAAATCTTCTTTGGGGTTCCCCTCCTGGCGGCAAATCTGAGGAAGGCGTTAAGGAAAGCATCAGTGTCAAGAGAGTGCAACTTCTCCAGGNTGGATGGCTCTCATAGCCATACAGGTGAATATGCAACCGCACCTCTTTTCTCTGCTCCTGCCACGTTTAACGTAAAACAGTTCAAAGCAATCGACACCTGTGCGGCTAAATGGCGGGTTACCTGAAGTAATTCTGTAAGCTGGCAGATCGGCCATGCGTTGCACACCAGGTGGTCCTCGCAGTCTTCAGCAGAGCACAAATTCCTTCAGAATGCGGTTGATCAGGGGTCGTGCTTTAGAAATCCAATACTGTCGTCGTACGAAGGACAGCACATATTCCTTGCCTGAGTGGCCAGACAAAGATTCATGCGCATGACGAATTAGCAGAGTGGCTAGATGGCATTCACGGGGCAAAATTGCTGGAAACTTGGACGATGCCATAATTGAAGCATGTCTAAGTCTACCACCTAGCCTCAATACTCCATGCTCATCAATACATGGCGCTAGACTGTACAAAGAACTCTGACCATGGCTAGTTCAGCATCTTCAACTTCACCCACCGTTAACTTCAGGGAGCGTTTATCTTCCCCATCCGGGTACCTGGGTCTCTGTCCCTCCATCTCTTACTGTCAAGCAGAATTTGAGCACTGCATCCTCTAGATGCATTATAAGCAGGATTCTGCTTTGTGTCGACATGTCTCCACTGACTGGCAGTAGACCCATCATGGATCGTTGGCTACAAAGGTTTGAAAACATTTTGATTCATTGTTAATATACTGGAGAACCAGCATACTGTCTGTCCAGAACGTTGGCCCTTGGACCTGTAGCCTCCGCTCTCGCCTGAGCACTTGATCCATCTTCACTGCAATGACCGCAGCAGACAGCTCTAATCTTCAGATGGTCATGGTCTTGAGTGGAGCTAGTCGTGACTTGCCAGTAAGGAAGCTGAGGTGGACATCACAATCATTGTTGACGAATCGGGCATAGGACACACAACCGTAAGCATTCTGTGAGGCATCAGAGAAGTGATGTAGACAGCTTTCACAAACATATCCGAAGTCCCTTGGAACCAGGCCTCTATTGACAGCAAACTGCTCCAACTTTGGAAGGTCATCCAACTATCTAGCCCACTGACTTTGTGTGTTGGCTTCCAGTGGCTCGTCCCTCCCTTTCCAACTACTCTGCACTCATTCTGAAACAATATTTTGGCTACCAGAACGTATAGCCACAAAAAACCAAGAGGGTCATACACTGAACTTAGGGTACTCAGAAGAGCTCTCTTGGTGTGACAGCCATGATTCAACATTATCTTGACTCCTATCTGGTCATGTTCGGTGTCCCAGCGTACTCCCAGGGCTCTCTCTGAAGGAAGGCATGCATGGTCAAGGTCCAGGTTGGAGAAAGCCTTGGCCTTTTCAGCCGTTGGTATTGACTCAATAACCTTTCTACTACTGCAGATCCATTTAGTCAGATGAAAACCACCTTCAGCTACATGTACCAAATGCGATAACTGTTTGATCATATCTATGGCATCATTATCTGACTTGAAAGATTTGAGAAGATCATCCACATAAAAGTTTTCTTTCACAGCCGGGACTGCATCACTACTGTACATCTCCATGTTGTCATTTGCAGTACGATGAAGAGCGAATGCAGCACAACTTGGATTCCATACCCCTCCAAAGGGGTGGACTGTCATATGGAAAACCTCTGGGGGTTTGGTCAAATCTCCTTCAGGCCACCAAAAAAATCTTATCACATCCCTGTGTTCTTTGGAGACACCAACCTGGTGGAACATTTTTTCAATGTCTCCCATCAATCCCACCTTGCGCTCTCGGAACCAGATAAGTACTCCCACAAGCTTGTTCATCATGTCCAGCCCCTGAAGTACTTGGTCATTAAAGCGAGGTGTTACAGCACGATCATAAATGATCCTCAGCTTTTCAGGCTTGTTCGGATTTGGAACGCAATGATGAGGCAAGTACCAAGTTAGTCCTGATGATGACTCCAGCTCCTGCCCAGGAACCCTTTCGGCAAACCTTCTAGTCAGCAGGTCCTGCATCTCTGCACAGTACCTGGAGTGCAACCTTTCTGCAACACTCCTGTTGTCAGGCAGATTTGGAGGCTATGACTTGAATGGTATGTTCAATTGGTAGTGGCCACCAATAAGGGTGACAGAGTTGTTCCATGCCTTGCTGGCCTTCTTGTCGTCCAGAGACATGGTTCTATCATCAGACAGGTCTGCAGTATCCAGCTTCCAAATCGCTCAAACTGAAAATCGAGGCCTCCCTGCACGAAGTTGGACACAGCTTCTGTCAGACTCTTGCCAGCTAGTGGCCCATTTACCGTCCAACCAAGGCAGGTTCTGACGGCATAGGGTTCGCCTTCCCCACCATGCCTCACTTCCAAAGGAACAAGGGCCTGTGGAGCATCTTGTCCGATCAGCAAAGTTACACCTTCCTTCGTCATGTATGGGACAGGGGTGTCTCTCAGGAGTCCAAACTTCTTCAGGTCCTCATGGGTGTCACATGAATCTCTCAGAGTTGGGAACTTGGTCAGGGTATGTGTCTTTGGGATGCGAAAAGACTTTCTGATGTGAGCCTTGCCAACAGTTCCAGAAATGTCTAGCGCAACAACCAGTGTTTCAACATGTGCACTCTTGTTCAGCGTGTCCAGAGACAAAGACTGGGGAGTTCCCTCAAGACTTAACATCTTCACTAGTCCCATTGAGCAGAACGATCTGTTGCTCCCGGGGTCCAGAAGAGCATGAGTTTTTAGCCACTCTCCATAACCTGCGCCTCTCACCATCACGGCAACGACTGGTAGGGCTACCTTGGAGCGTTCTTGACCAGATCTACATGCAAGGCTAGTTGCTCCACGTGTCTGTTCGTCAGAGGTCTCCTCTACTGAAGCACTGGCAGGTTCAGGACTCTTTTGCTGAAAGGCACCGTGTAACATTTTATCATGTCTTCCTCGACAACCTTCAATACTGCAAGGAGCCGCTTCACACTTTCTTGAGAACTGTTTACAGGAGAGGCAATTGAAGCACAACTTGCTCTCGCTTGCCAACTTAACACGGTCTGGCGGAGACATCTTTCTGAAGTTATCACAGTCTTTGAGTGCGTGTCCTGCAGAGCACAATGGGCAAGTTGTCTTCAGCATTCTTGTCCTGCCCATCTGATACCTGGAGGAGTCACTCTCAACTTTCTGGTCAGACTGCTTGGTGGCTTGGATACTGTATTTAACTCCCTTCTTGGCTGACGATTTCTCTTTGCTGTTTCGTTTCTCTAACCCATAGATCGGATAATTCACTTCTCGGGCTGCTTTGTTGAGAAACTTGACAAGCACCGCAATGTTAGGATAGTGACCAGTCTCTTCAAGAATACGTACAGCCTTGGAGCGCCATTTAGCTCGGAAGTACTGTGGCAGTCTCTTTATTATGAGGCTGAGGCTTCTCTTAGTGTCAACTTGATCAAGTTTTTTCATTGCTGTCAAAGCAACTCTGCAACTCTGCAGGTCATCAGCTAACTTTTGGATACCTCGACGGTCCCCTGGCGGGATGCGTGGGCCTTCTGTAACTTTATTGACCCAGGTTTCCAAAATCTTTTTGTAATTGTTGCCAAACCGTTCCCGTAGTAGTTTTCTAGCCCTAATGTAGTTCTCGTCTGGTTGCATGACAGCACAACATCGAATAACTGCAAGAGCATCACCTTTGCAATACTGGAAAAGCCGGTTTAACTTGACACTGGCCCCCACGTTGCTCTTCCAAACTGCGGCATCAAAACTAGAAATGAAGATCCAATAGTCGAGCGGATCGCCACTGAACTTGACAAGTTCACATTTGGGCAGGAAGTGCGTCGATCATCTCACGTTGCAAAGGCGCAGTTGAGGGGTTGCACAGGGACGACAGGTGAAGCGGATGGGGAAGATAGCTTTACTTCCACGGGCGACTGCGGAGTACCAATTAATCACTGGTTTACCCTCTCTGCAGCGGTTTGCCCACCGAAGCTCAAGTCCTGTTGAACTTCCTGTGGAAATTGTTCGTCAATATCTTCCAGAGCCCTTTGTTCAGCCTCAGCCTTGGCAATATCCATTTGAAGTTTGCAGTCTCGCTTGCGCTGTTGTAGTCTGAACTCTTCTTCTTCAATGGCTTTCATTGCTGCTACATTTGAAGCTTCTGCCTTTAGACTTGCCAATGTCATGGCCGTTTTTAGCCTGGCACTGTTAATTGTACCAGCTAATTGTACTGCTAATTGTACCAGCCTTGCTGGATTTACTGGCATTAGAAATCGACATGTTTGGCATATACAGGTATTACCAAGTTAAAACAATAAAGAGGGAAAATAACAATGAAACATTCAACAGCAATGCAATAATGATCAACAGAATAGATGTGAATCCTAAATTCGAACAAGTGCAATGGCAATACATGTGCAATCAAATAAATATATCACAATTAGGATACAACAATAAATCACAATAATCATTCAGAAGTTTGCACAGTTCAGCACCCAAGAGTTCAGTCAACTTTCCTCGATGCAAATGAAAATGATGTTTCCTTCCAAGGTTGATGGACTGGTACATAGTCAATAATGTCTAATCACTGCACAGATTATGCCGTTAACTACGCCACAGGATCCTCGTTCTGGAAGAACGCCTGATGATCACAAATCAAACCACACATTGTAGGTTAGTCACTGCAAACACAGCCTAACCTAACTTCTCCAGGTGCAGGTACGGTACATGAAGCGCTTGTCTCTTCAGGGCTTGTCCTCACCTCTCAACTGCTGGATCAGAAGGTTTCCAAGACAGCATAGTGTTTCCACATGATGGACCAATGACTGTCGAATGGGGGGGGGCTGGCTCACTTGGTTTCAACCTCATGAACTCAACGTTGTTTAAAAACAAAACGTATTTAGAAAGGTTGTTGGTATACACCGACGAAAATGTTTATTTGTGTGATTTAGACCGGGAGAAGTTAGAATTAAATGAAGCGATTGACTTGTATCAAAAAGCTTTTGCCGGCGTAAATACACTGTTAGTCGTTTGTCGTGGATGACTGCGCGTCGGATCAGTTTATTAAATATCGGAATATATATCGCTGGGTATATTGCCAACAGTTTGCCTACGGGTTAAAAAGTAGGTTTAAAAATTGGTTTATTTTAAAGTAACAATAGCAGAAGGTGGATTTGACGACGAAATGGGTGACTTGGAAAATCGAGAAGAACAACAAGCCGATCGAGAAGAACAACAAGCCAAATAGGAATTGACATGGAACGATAGCTTTGATCCAACCGCTGATTTGGGTCTAACCGAAGAAACGACATTTATCGAAGGCTCGGTAAGACCAATATCAGCGGTTGGACCAAAAAAAGATGTCTTAGTCACGAGCAGAGTAATGTTTAGAACCAATTCGGCGGTAGATAATTTCTATGATTATTTTAAACGTGCCGGTCGATCGATCGGATATTTCCACTTTCTCGAAATTGAGAAAGTGGGTTAATTATTTTTTTTGCCTTCTACTTTTTGGTTTAAGTTAATACGTTGTACAACATAAATCCAAGGCCGGCAACGGTAATCGTTCCTACGGTTAACGACAATTTTTCTTCGTTGAGAACGTCCAACTGTTTCTTTTCGATAGGTGCTGTTGGTGGTAAAATATTTGGAGTAGTTTCCGTTTTGGGAGTAGGTTCCACCTCTGTAACTTCTTCATCAAAATCCTGGATTCTGGAGGCACAACGCTAGAATTGTTGTATCCTTCAAATGTTCCTGTTCTTAAGTCCATGTCCGACAGTATTAAATACAACCTCGGTGCGACTACAAATTCAACGGCGTTTTTCCATACTGCAACGATCTTGGAATTGGTCTATACTTTGCTCTAAGTCGGCACCGAATTTTTCAAAGATTACCGATGGTTATAAACTGCCGTTGGACGCGTCTAATCCGGTGCCACGTGCCATTACGCTCGTTTTCGTTGGGCTTGGGCACCCAGCAACGCAAAAACGTAGGCTCTGATTGATTGGTTCACCTTTGTGATTCCCCCGTCTGTAAGTTTACTCTTTTTCGGTATAACCCTTTGGGCGGTTTGGCCCACTCGAAGCGCATGTAGGTAGAGCCCGCGTATTTGCCGTTTATACGTGTAAATCGTATGCGTCATAGTTTTTGGCACCGGTACGAACCCGTCGTCGTAATAATACGCCGTTCTTAACCTATTTGAGACGGTGTCCCTCGGTTGTTTAAACGATTTATTTTGGTCGACGTTAAACAGCAGGCAAGTGTCAGTTAACTCTCGTTGGTCGTAATTATTGTGCAACGCGTCAAATATGTCGTCGCTCGGAATAGACATCACGCAGTCGTGAAACATCTTTCTCACCTTGTAATACACGTGGAATTAAACAGCACAGACACGTATGGAATAGGATCGGTTAACAGGTCAAAACCTACCCCACAAGCCGTCGTTACCCAATAGACCTGAAAATTAAATTGATTTTGGTAAAATGATCTTGGGTCGGTTGTCCAACGGTTAACGGCTTCGTCCGTTTTGACTTTTGGCAATTTATACGCCTCGGTTAAATTTGGAAACACAGCAGATAAGTCATAATCTTTATTGACTACGATCAATAATTGACTGGCTCCCATCTTTTACTTTATGATAAACTAATTCAAAAAGAAACCAGTTTTATAAAGGAGGTGTGGTGGGTACTTGGTAAGCGGGTGATTGTTCTTGGTACGGTCTTCCTAAATATTGGACGGACTTTGTTAAATTTATTCGCCAAGTTTTTTATAAGGTCTTTTTAAAAACTGCTGCCCTTTCGTTGGCAAGCGCTTCCGCCTTTTTTGCACTTGACGGTAAATCCGTCAATTTAGCTTCTTGCAACTTGGTCGTCGTGTTTGACCAAATCTCTTCCTTCAACTCGTTAAAGTTCCTAAGATCGGACAAAATCAAGACAAATTCTTCTTGAGAAATATGACCGTCTTTGATCGCGCAAGAGACGTATTCCTCGATGGTGTTTAGCTTGGCATCGCAAAACATTCTAATTTGATCGTGCTTTTTAGTTTTGTGAGTCAACCCTCGACGGGCGTACTTTAACACTGCGTAAGCGCCAAATGCACCTATGGCTATGCCCTCCATCACTAGTCCGACGGGTCCGGTAATGACTCCCATTTTAGCCTTTTGCTTTGACTCCGTATTCCACATAATTTAGCGTGGTTAATATCCGTTTGATATTTTGTAAAAAGTCTTGCGTGCGTCGCGTTCTCGTAAGATATGTCCGCGGAATCCTTCGATTTTTTAAAGGCAGTAAACTTTAGTTGCTTCGGCTTGAACCCACTCAAGTCGTCATCTTTTTAAAATATACATTTTATAATCACGCAGTTAAAATGTTTAGTTCGTTGAAATGTTTAGTTCGATAATTATTCGTTACTGCGGAAATAACTGTTTGTCGATATCACTTGCAATAAATCAAACGACTTCCCGTTGTAAAAGTTGACGTTAGTATCCCACTAAGGGCAATAGATGTAAGCAGATTACGTTTTTCAATTTAAACCTTCGGGATTTTTGAACAAATAAAAAGCGTGCGTTTCGATGTGATTCGACATGTTTTAAAATAAGTTTAACTTAAATCTTTTTATGCGTATCACAATTTCTACATACTAACCATGTCGTAATGCCCTCCTCACCCGAGCGAGTCTGCAATTGTTGATAATAGGCGCCAGTATTTTTACACACTTGACATTTTTGAAGTGGGTTTATCGTTGATCGCGTCGTATTGCGTACGGTTAATTTATTAACTATATTAAAAATATTATTTACAAAATGAATTCGACGCCGAAACTTTTGGCAATAGTTTCACACATGTTTTAAAATATTAAAGTTTAACTTAAATCTTTTTACGCGTATCACAATTTCTACATACTCACCCGAGCGAGTCTGCAATTGTTGATAATACGCGCCATTATTTTTACACACTTGACATTTTTGAAGTGGGTTTATCGTTGATCGCGTCGTATCGAGTACGGTTAATTTATTAACTATATTAAAATAATTATTTATAAAATGAATTCGACGCCGAAACTTTTGGCAATAGTTTTGCATTTAAATTGTAGACTCATTTATAATTTAACCGCCGTTTTCTGAAAAGTTTCTCAATTATTTTGCGGCGCCGGTGTAATGTTTCTCAGAGACTTTAAACAGGCCTTTACGGTTTCTGCAGTTTCTTTTGTTACATCTTGATAACATACGGCAAATAAAGCTCGGAACAGTTTGCCTCTGGAAATTTTGCCCGCTAAAACTTGGTATACTTTATGTTCGATGAGACCCGCTTGTTCTGCAGTTAATTTCTTTAAACATCTTACTCATTTTAGATTTGGGCTTTTTGTAAACGAAATGCTGGCTTTATTTGCCGCCGACGTTTTCTGCTTCGTCTGATTAAAATGCGAGTTATTTTTTCAAGCAGAAGACGGCATACGAGATCAGATTCTTCTCTTTTTTCCATTCTATTTGCACGTGTCTTCCTCTTCTTCGATTTTCACGTGTGTTGGTTTTTGGCTGAATAAAACAAATAAATCTCGTTTGACCAATGGAAAAAATCGTTCATTGTTTTTAAAACAGTTATTTATTTAAAGGACGTAAAATTAACCTCAGTTATCCCGGGGATAACTTTTTATTAAAGAGTTTAACCATTTAACGAACTTAAATATTGTTTCCAATTATAAGTGGCGAGTAAATCACTGGGAATAAATATTTCCTTTGGGTTATAAACTTTATTTCCATCTTTCGTTTTTCTCACCAAGCAAATGTGATGCCTTTTGTTTTGCACGTCTATTTTTGCTTTCTCGATTAAATCAAGTTTCATTTCGCGACCGTCTACGGTTAACCACACCGCGTGAGCGCGACTAATTTAGCATATTCAAATTTAGTGGCAAAAGTTGGATCCATTGGACTTTTAGAGGAACGTGGGAAATTTTTTTCATAATTATCGGTTGACCGATAATTAATCCGTCGTTTTCCGCTTTCGTTCCGTAACCGCTCCTGCGGGTGTCAAATAATCATTCATTTCAGTGACGGTAGTAGTAGTAGGGCCTAGCTGAGAATTTTACAGTAGGCCCTAATGATACTTTAGGTATGCGACCATTTTTTTGTTTCATGCCTTTTTCTTCAGTTGTAAATAAATTACAGTTAACATTTTGCTTTAGCCTACAACTTTCGACCATGGGCTATTGTATTGTGACGAAATGGCCTTAACAAGTTTAGGTTTTAGGTTTCAGTTAAAAGATGACATCATTCTTACCTTTGTACAGGCGTAGAGAATGCGTGACACCATTGTATTGGTACCCGAGCACATTAGCATTACTCTTTACGTAATTTCTCATGTAAATAAATGTACAGGTTTAAGGCAGCGCGGGACTGCCGCAAGTTTATGTTTTGTCAAGTTTGTGCCAATGCGCGCGGTGTATATGTAGGGAGTTTCGCTGAAGTCTCGAGGCAGTCTGGAGGCTTGGTTCAGCGAGTAAACAGCCGCTGTGTATGACCGTTCCGTCTGTGTGCGCTACCGCTGAGAGTCTGCTTGCAATTCAGGTAGGTACTGGTTCCGCAATCTTATCCACAGTAGTTTCATCATCATTGTGTACTTTTCTTAGTATCGGTCAGACTGACCGTGGGTAGAACAATGCAGTTTGGGTAGAGTTGAGGGCAGAGTTGTCGAAGGATGTCCGAAGGTCACCGTCTAGAAAACAGGTGAAAGACTGGACAGCCAGACTGTCGGCGGACGCCCTGAGTTACCCGTTAGTCTGGGTAATTAATTATCACCGGTAATCTGCCGACATGCGTGCAGTCTCCCGAGTGGGGAGTGCGGATTGCGGAGTGCGAATTATTGGCGGCACTTTGCGGAATGCGGATTATTTAAGCGTTCTTGTGTAGTTGTAGTTTGTATTATTCTTTTGTAACTCTTGTATAAAATAAGTAACTCCAATTGTGTAAATATAGTGATTATAAAGCTAAAGAAAAGTATATTAAATAAGTCCAGTTGATCTTGCCGGTAATACCTTGTTTACGCACATGCTAATTGTGTCAGTCGACCGGGTCACTAAATCAATTACCAATCAGTGATATATTTCCGCCAAAACGACCCCTAACCCCTAGACCTTAGATTGCTCGTCAAACCCAAGATCCAAGGCAGATAGTTTAGGTTTAGATCAGGTGACTTTCCCCATAGTTGGAAAGAGTTTGCCCAGAATGGCGAGACCTAGGCTGGCTCGTGGGAATAAAACTCCATAGTATATACCTAGCTCCATGTTTGGACTTCTAACAGGTGCATTAAAAACATGCATTTATTACCATTCATAAATCCTGAGTTTAATACGTCTAGGCCTACCTGCTACAAAGTAAAGATCCATTGAAAATGTATGTCTTTGGCCCTATTTTCCATTATTTTTCAAAATGTGCATGCCACAAAGTACTCAAAACATAAAAGGCACTTAAAAGAAAATAATATTAGAAAAAGTTGTATATAAATGTACATACACGTATAGACGCCACTTGAAACCCCGTGCACAAACCCTTTGGGACTGTTGTCTAAGTAAAGAATTTGGTTTTTCCCTCCTAAATTGAACCTTTCTGGACATGTTTTTGCTTTCTGGTGGCTTTCAGGCCTACCGTAACTCACCGTAGGGAAGAGTTACTAACATCCATGAATGAATGTCTTCCCTAGGCCATAATTTCCTTATTCCTGAGCAAAGTGGCTTTTAGTTACAGTACATGTACATGTCCCTCTTACCCCCACATGCATACATGTACATGTGCATGTATGGAGGCTGTGAAAGACATTTGTCACCCCCACATTTCATTGTTGTATCCAGCGCAGTGTTTGTGGTTGTGACCATGGTGACCAACTGAACCCTAAAACTGGAGAAGGGGCCAGAATCTGAATTCTCTTACCCCATTGACATTTTCCCTTCATATCATCACCATGCTTTTTCACGCACTGAGCCTTCAGTCATTTTGTTCAAGTTAGCAACTTAGCCTATTTCAGTCATTTTTACACCAATGTTGTGAAAATCAAATTGACTGAACGGCTTAGCACCCATTTTTTTTCCAACTGATGTGCTCAATGCACTCACTGTACATGTACATGAGGCCTTGAGCTACAAATGGCTTTAAAAGCAAAGCCATTTGTCAGTTGAAGTTGAAATGTCGCAGTTGCACTGTTGTAAATGGCTTTTTTTTAAATTGGGCATGGGACAGCTGAGTTCAGGGGGAAGGCAGCAGAATCTCTCTCTCGCCTCCCCTCCCCTTCCCGTCTCATAGTACAAAATGACCCAGCTCTTTCAGGGTCAAATGCTTTGGCCACTGGTCAGTTGTGTTAATTGATGGGGTACAATTGATGGGGGAAGTATCTCAAGTTACTTTGCACAACCAGGATGAAATGGTTTTGTATAAGGCCAAATAAAAAAATAGTTGATAGTCGTCCCCGGCCGCCCCTGAGAAATATGACTGCCCGAAGCTTTTTTTTATTTTCTATTTTTTGACGAACACTTGAAAAAACTGCCTTTTGGACGACCCCACTTCCAAATTTTTCTGATCTTCTCCTACACACCTTCGAAACTTCCGGAAATTGCCACATGTACTCCCAAATATGTACAGGTATAAATGTACAAGCACAGATTCACCCAACTTCGGAACGATTAGACTTTGGTTTCAATGGTTCCAACTACATATTCAAGCTCTTACGGGAACCAGGCAAACCGGGGTCTAAGCCGAATCCACTTATCCAAAAAAAAAACACCTGCGGTTCTGGCTTTCACTATCGAAAGTAAAGACTCAGCCTAATCCACTCGTTTCGAAAATGTCATCGACTCCATGGCGCAGGAAGATGCAGCTAATTGGGAACGAGGTTGAGATTCACCACACCATTTGTAAGCCGCATCGGAATTGTTAGCTGTGGTTGCGGCCGCGTGCCCCTATACACGTGAACCTATGGAAATAGAACAGCTAGCGATGTGTCAGTCACAATAGTTTTATGCAGTGCGGTTACAGCCACAGCCAGAAATTCGGATACATCCTCGACCTCTCCTACATGCTGAGTCAGTACTCAAATTTTTGCAGAATTTCCATCAAAATGCCCCAAAGTTGATCACATCAATAGTCGCGGTGAGGGTTCTGCCATTGCTTTGAAGGACTGGTTTGCATGTACATGTAGTATTAATGTTGACTTGAGTGTTTCTTGAGTGTTTCCGACTTTTATGGCAAATTTTCTGACTGAAAATGCGATGGAGATCTACCAATACGTGTAGGCGTGGGACATTGTGAACATTTGCTTTGGCCCTAGTAAATTCATGCATGGTGACATGACAAAGGTATTGCCGGCTTGCAATGTAGGCCTATTCGATGTGACGAAAACTCTCGGTCCATTTGTGAAATTATTTGCAGAATTGGGTATACCCTATCATGTATGTGTACACTCTGGCATATCTGGATTTTAAGTACATGTACAGTGTATGTACCTGCATGTGCCACAAAATGATAAAGAGGTTTTTGTAGTATTTCACTCATTCCCAGATACTGAGTCCACTTCACAGCGGTACAGAACCGTGACCTCTCTGGAAAAAACCCTCCTATTATCCTGGCTCTATGTTGTTTTTCTTTTTAATGCCGCTTTCAGAAATTTGCCCCAGTTTCTACATGTACATGTATACGTTTATTCATAACCTTTATTAAACAGCATGACTTTATAGAGTTACCAAGAATGTCCAGTTTTAGAGGCAGGAGGAAAACGGAGTACCCGGTGAAAACCTGCGAGAGTTACTATGGACTGGAAACCCAATGCATGTAAAGCTTGGGCCAAGGTGGGACTCGAACCCGGACTCATTGGTGCAAAGCGAGGAAGGAAAGAACCGCTTCGACCCGCTTTATCCTGGCCGTACAACCCAAGTCTCCTTTTTTCGATGAATGACTCGCCCGTGTATAACCCTTTCATAAGGAAGATAAATAAAACTCATTTCATCGAGGAAACTACTCTTTATGTAATTTTTTTCTCATCAAGCAAAGATGTATGTTGAAAAAAAATGAGGCCTAATGCACCAGTAACTAGTACTATGAATTGCACTGTATACGTACATGTCTAATATTATATATTATATGTATTAATATTATAAGGTACCGGTACAGCGTACATGTACCATACATTTTTGCCAAGTTTCAAATAAACTAAAAATCTGTAAGAGTGCTTATCTTAAATCTTTCTTGAAATGTTGGTCACATCTTAAGCTAATAATTAAAAGAATATTCATTTTGAAATCTGTGTATTTGCAAACAAACATTAAAGGTCATATGCATATATAACTTTATATTACCGAAAATGGGTCACTTGGGAGACATTCCCACAGGAACGTGCACAAAAGTTTTCAAACTTTACCGTCCCACAATTCAATATGCCCTAATCCAAACCAAACTTTGCATGTTTTCCCTTCAGACCATAATTTATCATCTCTCAAAATGTGGACGGTAAAAATTTTCCTCCTTTTTGTAGTTGGAGCATTAGGGAGACATTGAAATGTCTCCCTAATGTTGAAAAAATTTACCACAAAATGTCTCCCAAGTGACCTACTTGGAAATATTTTGGTACCGGTACCAAGATGTTTAAATGATGTAACTTTAATTTCTGTGGGTGCGTAACTTCAGGAGATCGCTGTCCAAAAAGAAACAAAGCATGTGAACTGGCATATTTTTGCCAACGCACCCTCAGAAGATCATTAATATAATTTACTTATTTTGTCTTTCACAATTTTTTCTAGCTTGCTAACATTCTTTCTCCTCATTCTCATATATTGTCTTTAAACATCAGTTTTGTAAACTTCCTTCAGCAATATTTGTACACCCCTTGCTTGCATATTGTACAGTACGACTTATGTGGTCGTGTTTGCAAAAGAGAGATTTTCTGTAGTCGGCACATGCAGCTTGTCAGTCCGTGTTGGTAATAAGATCTCAGTGAGGGCAGGTGTATTACTCTTTCCACGATTACAGGTGGCTAAGCGTCTGCGGCATTCTAGACATCCAATGCAGCAAGAACTCGTCTTTCAATATTTTTCTGGGGTTACATTCTGACATGCGTTTTGGTTTGCGATAGTAGTTACATTTTTTTAGCTTTACATTTTTCAATCGTGTATACTGTTTGTTCGACGCGTGCAAAGCGTAAATAGAAGGAGCAAGCGACCTTGAGAAGGAAACACAGCTGCTGTGAGCTACGAAGCGTGAAGAAAAAATGCGCATAACCCTGAAGGGGAGTGCAGCTGAAGAGGGTCTGTCTCGTAACCTTTTGAGGTGAAATATAGGTGTGTTTTTTCTATTGGTTAGGTATACAGAGGTTGTGCTGGTCTTGGACCTTTGTGTTCCTACTCAATCAGTTTTATAGAAAATGTCCGGACATAACGTGGCAAAGTCTGCACAACGACACATTTCATTCCATTTTAAAATTAAGTTTATTCTTGAACAAAACTTACAGACTTATAAGCATTACCGTAACATGGGGTAACTTTGGTCAGCGGGGTAACTTTGGTCGGTAACCACTAAAGGGTTTGAAACTTGTTATTCTCCCCAGCGGATGCGGGCGTATTTAGTATCATTGTATTCAGAAATATCATAGTTATTCATTATTTAACATTTTTGCTGTTTGTGTAACCATGGTAACCATTTTTATTTTAATTTTAATGCTCCGTTTTGATGACGGCCAAAAACAAAAGGTGGCCAATGTTGCCCTAAGCCCAGGGTAACTTTGGTCACCCTTGTTTAAGCCCTAAGACACCAATAAATTTTGAAATTCCCATTTTTTCAGCATCGAAGATAAGACGAGTATCACTGTACTCTGAAAAGAAGGGAAATTGACCGATTGCACCCGCTAAGTCACGTGACCTACAGTGGGTATTAAATATCAACAAACACAGCGTCCACCCTTAGCAAAGTGTTTTATAAATATCATTCACCAAATATAAAGCCGACTGTAGGTACCGTATTCAGACTATTGATGTGCTAGGCACTATACCGTAACTTGGTTGTATTGTTTGTAAACAACAATTGCTATGGGGCTGATAACCACTATGGGTCACGTGATTTAGCGGGTGCGATCGGTCTATTGAAATTGCTTGTCTTTACCTGAGAAGAAATAATAACATACATGTAAAAAATGGCCCAAAGTTACCGCGTGTTACGGTTACGGTAATTTGTGCAGTTATAGATTTCCGCATTGTCCAAATATTTTAAATGTTTCCCCAGCGCTCAAAGTGTTGTTTTAACAAAACAAGACTTTGTTGGGTGTAACAAAGTAACAAGAAGTGTGCAAACTACGCAGTATACTCCTTCGGATATACAGTACATTTATATCAATAATAATACTCTTCCTGTTCTCTTTATATAGGTCCAGTCTTCTTTGTTTGTTGGGACATTGCTCCAATTTTTGACAACATGTCTGCTGATTTGGTTACAAACCCGGTAAAATTGTTTCTATAATGTTAAAAAATTTTAAAGGTCGAATGCAAAACGATTTGAATGTTTGTGTGACAAATTGATCGCAATTTGTTTTCGAACAAACCCGTTTGAAATAGTAATTTCATGATTTCAAAAGTCAAAGTTTTTATTTCTTTGAAACAAAGCTAAGTATACAATTGAAGACTGAAAAGGGGTATCGATATGTAAAAAAGTAAATGTATAAACTTTTATACCTGTAAAATGTAACTCGTTTCTATCTACAAATGCAACTTGTTAGGTTGTAAGGATTCATTGTGTCTATCAGATACCAAGTTAGTGACGTTTTTGTTGTTCGATAGCTGTTTGTTTAAGCGCATATTAATCTATTTTACAACCCATCCTAATTTGTAATTATTCGCAAGCTTGGGTCACTGTTATAAATGTTTTCAGCTGAACGTACCCATTTTCTCAGGTCTCGGGAGTTTTGATTGGGAGTACAGAACTATGCGACTCTGCTGCTATAGACGTAGCTTGGTCAGTGACATAATTTATATTGAAGACCCCCGTGGGTATTACAATACACAGTGCGAAGAACAATGAAAAGACATCTTATCAAAAAACTGACAACCTATTGGAAGTGTTATGAGTTTTTGGAAACAGTGTTGTAAAGTTTTACACTAGGTGATGGTTGCCTTAAATAGTTAATCCTGAAGGAAAACGATATTATGAGCCCCCAAATCATTGATGGGATTTCTCTGCGATAGAGTCCCTATGGAGTGACCCTCTCTTTTTGGATTCGATTTAGCCCCTGCCATACCTGGACACAATTCCCGGAGGCATGCGGCAAGGCAAGAACATTGTGGTTAAAGTCACCATCAAACCGAACCCAACAAGGTAGGCACCTCAGATGCTAATTGTTTGAGGAACCACCCCCTCCGAAAATATGTTTATTGGCATTTGCTTTGGTAATCATGGGCAATGACACTTAGGGAACTTATACATGGTGTCCACATAAAAACTAGGTATACAGAGATAACAAATGTCAGATGCAATGCATTGACACATTATGGAGGGCACATATTAAAGTTATGAGGTAAGTAGCGAAAATGAAGCAGATTATAAGTTGATTTGTTAGATATATATATTTCTTGTTTTCAAGAATGTGTTCTTCAAGCAAAAGCATTTGGTACTCTGCACACTTGCGCAGTTAAGCTTTGTTAATCAAATATGCAAATTTGTCACAGTGCCGATTTCAGTACCCTTGACATCGGTCTAGTTTGTTCAATCATCTGTGGCAATAACATCACAAGCTGTATACCACTGCAAAGAGGACATTTTGCCCTTTGCAGAGATACGTTTCTCTTTCCCGTACAGAAAGTACTTTTGCCATCACAGCATAAATTTTTATCTCGGTATTGTTTTATGTTGACACCTTGTTTGTCCAATGCTTTAGGGAAAGCAAGTTACCTACTTCAGCCTTTTTGGGGAATCAGTAGTGCATGGGTAAAAAATACTTGGTTTGGAGCTCAATGAAACACGAATTAATTCTTTAGTCTGAGTGTTCTTATCTAACTCTGGTGAGGGGGACGGGGCACAGTCAACTGGTTTTATGTGAGTGAGATCATTTTTCAAATGTATAATTGCATTGATGAAACATCAACTGAAAAATCATAAGTTACAACTTAGCGATATCTTGGGTATTTAGAGGAAGAAAGTGATGTGGCTTGAAATCTTGGTACCCGCAAGAAATCTAGTCTTTTCACAGGCGCAGAAACTTGCGAAGGTTGACAAAAGATTTGGATTATTTTATTCCAATTCTTGTAATGCATTTTGGGTACTCCTTTTGCTGACGTGCTTCAGAACATGAAGTAAAAGGCAATATAATCATGGTGTTTGTTATCTCATTCTATCTACTTTTTTTATTCGGAAAACGCAGTTTCCAAATAAATTTGCAGTGTGGCATGTGCAACAACCCAAGGAGTGACATTGCATTTCACTTCAATCCACGGTTCAACGAGCAGGCTATTTCCATGAACACCCTGCGCGACACCAAATGGGATGCCACTGATCAGAGACATGGCACCAACTTCCCCTTCCACCCAAATGGGGCCTACGAGGTAAACATTCAGTGCTTCCTCTTTTCTTTTTCAGAGTCCTCTACAGAACGAGCTAGTTCGGTAGACCTATTTTAATGTTAAAAAGCTATCATGTGAAGTTAGTTTGTGAACTGAAGCAGGTATGCCTGTTGGCCTCTGGCTGCGCTGGTAGGGCATATCCGGGCGCGAGTCCCGATGTCCCTGTCCCCACATGACACGCTTTCATCTTAGGAATGCACAGTTAGAATAACCAATCTGGCTCATTCTCTCCCATTGGAATCACCAGATCGTGACGTACGGCAAGTGGCCTACGTGGCTATGTAACTTGACGTACGACAAGTGGCCTTCGTGGCTATATAGCTACAACCATTAGACACGGCCTCGGAATGTAAAGGACTGCTCTTGACAGTGATCAGTGATTCGTCTCCACACTTTTTATACTGAGAAAATCTCATTTGGCCAAAAACTCCGTGTGAGGGTACCAGCTATAGAACAAAGAATGGATACTTCGAGAGAAAAAAGAACTCTACACGTGACTGCTAGACAGTGGTGTTAAATGAACACTATGTTGTGCTGATTATTCACGTTGACATGAGATATTATTGAGTCTGTATGAGCCAACTTTTATAGCAATCCTTTCTCATTCTCATCACCATTTTGTGATTTTCAGATGAGGGCGTCGCTGGGTATACTCTTGCATGAATCACCATTTCATACTTGAATATTAAACTTTGGGCGGTCTCTCGGGTCAGCGGTGATTTCATTTCATTTTTCATTGTAGATCATGTTCCAGTGCGAACAACACCAGTTTAAGGTGGCCCTGAATGGCTCTCACCTTCTGGATTTCAAACACCGTCTGCCGTTTCAGAACATCAGTGCTCTCGCTGTGGATGGTGACTGTGTGGTTACAGAGATTAACTACCAGTAAACAACGCTCTGCTCCGTTGGTTGGTGGAAGAGTGCCATCCCCACACGGATGGTGCAAGCGTACGCCTGCTTAGCTTAAAAACATTATATTTGAGTAACCTGAGAATATTTTCTTCGTATTTCACACAAAAATAGACCATGTCTGAGATTTCCACGTGTAATGCAAAAGTCTACTGATTGACTATAAACTGAAAACAACTTTTTATGAACTCTTGTTAACCTTTGATTAGATAATTATCTGTTGTTTATGCAAAGTACTGGAGTTTGATGGAAAGAGAGGTTTTACAGTGATGGGAACTTTCATGGCAGGAGTGAGACGCACGTGGTGAAGAAATCTGAAGGGGACAGATTTTGGTGCTCAGATTTAAAATTGTTGGTGGAATTTTTTTCAAAGATTTTCCTGTAAAGTCATTTATGAATTACACGTAATTGCATATATAGCTGTAAGCATTATTGATAGGAATAGTGTCTGAGAAATTTATTGCAAAATAAACAAAACTGGGAACTTCCTCCTGAAAACTAAAATTACCACCTTTTCGGCAAGTACATTTTGAAATTCTGTTATTTTGATAATGCTTGGAATTCGGAAATGCTTGAAATTGATTTAAAGCTCATACTTTCGAGTATTAAGGTCACAAGCCAGAAAGAAGCCCAAACCATAGCGCAAATTTAGGTTTACAATGCTGTTAGTTTGGCTCAGGGGATGTACAAATATTTTCGTTTTAGAGATTTGTTTATTGGTTAGTCTATCTTGTCACCGTACACTATAGATCAAATTGAATTGCATTATTTTACTTACAGTAACAACGAAATGAGAGATTCTGGGTCTATCTCCAACAGAGCATAGGGCTTTTCTGCATTTTTAAGTTTGAGAAAAAAATGCAATCGGCACACATGCATGCTTGCTAGTGAAGAGGTAAACAAAATTAAAACGATGCGATATGCTGAAAAATGTGTCTATAAAAATGCACATGATGATATCATTATGGCGTTCTTATCACTGTCTCTTATGATACATCCTAGTCTACCTACATACAAGAATTAATGGAATTGGATCTACTTTTTTATAACAACCTTAAAATATTCACCTTGAAGATGACGCTTTTAAAATGACGCCTTTAAATGACGCCATTTATACCCATAACCAAGACGTGACCTTTAATTTAAACCACCAGACCTCGTTGTTCCTACATAGGCCTATGTACCAAGTTTAGACCTTATCAGTATCAAAACTCTCTAGTTGTACGACATTTAAAAGTATATGCATTGAGATCTCCGGTGACCCTATCTTTACATTTCTTGAATT
>NW_019091653.1:268591-284314 GCF_001949145.1 Acanthaster planci
CTCTAGTTATATTATACAACATGAAGTTGTATCCCTATAAGATGATGTCATGCGACGTCTTAACGTAACCTTACTAATCACATAAAAATACGTCCACAAACATGTAAGAAATAAATCGAATAGGACTCAAACGTCCAGTAGCTATTAAACGTATCATCAGCAATATTACGCCTCTTGACCTGTGAAGGTGTCATCGCGACTTGACCCAGCTTTCATTTATAACGCATCCTACTTTGAGAATGCCGAGTTTCATCCGAGTTGGACATTTGGCTCTGGAGATACTGGCCTGCAAATACAGCTTTGGATGAGTGTCACGTGACTTTTGTTGTTGCCGACTTGCCGTTGCGACCTCAACTCTTCCGAAGAAAGGTCACGCCTAATAGCCGTTCCTTTGTGTAACACACTGATAGTGAAACAAATGGGAAAATGACAAGAGTCGCGCTTGTCAATCTGTTCTTATAAATATTTAAATTAATAATACATGACCTAATGAAGTGACCACGATATCACATCACAGTCATCTGGAGCGAAAGTTCTGTCAACGTCTTATATTTCATGGTGATTATTTCTTTGGTGACGGTCACCGTTGACAAACTCGCCAACAAATGATAAATATTCAAAAAGTACTAGGAAATCAATGGATGAGGTGATGACAACCTGACTTTGCAAACATGATTTAGGGCCAACTATCTACGTACCCAAAGAATTTCATGTGGATCAGACTTTGTCCAGTATGTAACACAATAAATCGTATTTTTGATGACGTTATCATGACGCCAACCCATTTTCCAAACAACTCAAACATCTACTTAGCCTACTCAGTGTTTTGCAAAACGTAATTTAAAAAACAAAAAACACAGCAAGAAGGTAAGAAACGTAAAACTTTAAAAATTGTAAGAAATCAGCTGATGACGTCATCATAACGTCATCCAATTTTTCACCGATAACACATATACATAATTGCTTTGTATTTGTACCAAGATTTACTCAAATTAGACGTATGGTTTTGGAGTTATAAGCTTCCAAAGAATTCAACTTTGAGGGCTTGTCACGTGACAGGTGATGATGTCGCTACAACGACTGTCTCCGAGGACTATCCTTGGGTGGTGGTCTGCTTATGCGTCATGTTTGAAGTCAATCACATTTTAACAACGTGCCAAAGTTGGTGGGAAGAAAAATTGGTGCAAGTAAAAATCCGGGAATAACGGTTATTGAACAAAATAGGTCTTTTGCCTTAATGGTGGTGACATTTCAACCTGGGTTGTTCACTTGTTTCAATAAAGTATGGTGTTCAAGAGCATGTCTTTCCGAATCCGACTAAAACAAGCGTTTCTATATAGGGCCAAAAAATACATTTTGTTGACGGGGGTCACGGTTTGGCCAGGTCAGATCTACCCCAACCCGAAATACAGTACCAGGCGCATTGACGTTTACAGCGGGATATTACGCAATCACGCATTTTTTTACCCTCTAAATCCCCAAATTTCCTCCCAAAAACCATGCAGTGTGTCTGTGGCACGATTTATCGATGTCACCAAGGCAAAACAAAGAGCTTACGAGATGACTTTGTTCGTGACCCGGTGAAAGTGTCCTACACTTAATAATCGCGTCAACGGAATAAAAAAGAAAACGCAAAAAAAGTTTGGCAATCGGACATTATTGGGGGAATACAGATGTATTCGTTTTTCATAATTATTTCGACCAGTATTCCCATCTATCCATAGATTAAACAGACATGCAACCCTTCGGCAAATATGTTGCAAGTTAATCTTTATTCACAAACTTTGAGATAGAAAATGGTTGACAAGACAGACTTGGATCAGTTTTAAACTATTAAGTGCATATGCTTTAAACTATTACGTGCCCATGTGCTTTGCTCTATTATAAGCATTTTACCTAATTAAGGCTGAATTTTTTCGATTATTTCGATTCGATTTGTTTTTTATTAATGGCCATTTCAAACAATTATTATAGCAAGTTAGATACCAAAATAATACGAATAGTCGCGAATTGCGTCCTTCCAGTATGGCTGAAAATGACCATAGTACAACAATAATGAGTTGACTTTGTACCTCCGCCAACTAAGATGTTAAAAGTACTTTTTGTGTACTTGTAAGGGTTTTTGGTTCAATCTTCAAATATCTGAATCTCCTACTTCTCCCCGACAAGAATCTATTTATGTTACGATATCGTTAAACTACTACTGAGCTATTCTCTTGCTTTTTTCCTTTAGATATTTGCATCTATTCACCATGTTTGCCATTTGAGCAATAACCGTAAAACTCATATAGTGTACACTTGCATAAATCGAATGTTGTTCTGTTTCACTGGATGTTTAAGATCTGACTCCAAACTTGTGTCGCCAAGTATTTTAACGCCGACATGGATTCAGTTGGTTGTCGAAATCCAAGTGACGAATTTAAGTCAGGACAAGGAAAAACAGAAACGTCTAAATTAAAAAATTCGGACATATTTTTCGTCGCCATAATCCAATTTCACTCCCAATGATCACCAATGTTTAGACTTTATGAAACACTACCATTGTTTCCATATAATTACAATCGTTTAAGAAAGTACCAAATTTTTGAAAAAAATCTTTGGACTACATATAAAAACTTAAACGAAAATAACAATAATGCAATCGTAAGATGCTTTATTTTTGCCTTGACGAGACAGAGACACCTTCTTTTTTGGATGCAAGACTTGGGATTTCACTATTCACCCTGAAGCAGGACGTTAGTTGCCGATATTGGACCTCACAGTCGGTTCAAAAGTTATGGACCTCAAGTTTCGACAGATCAAGAAAAGCGTGGCAAAAACTAACAAAATGTAATAACACTGACAACTACTGGGCTATTAATTTCTAGGAAAGCGCGTAGGCATTGCAGCTTTGCTAACAGGATAGCGAAAAATAGAACAAGACACACTGAAAAATGTGACACGTTCAAAATGCTGTTAACTTTATTACCACGTAATTGGTTATCCCTCTCTTCCTTTGTCTTCATATTTTTCAATCCGTCGGTGGCAATTAGTCAATATTAATTTCACGGATGGTGACATCACTGGCCACCTTCATTAATTTGACCCCTGCACGTCATGGCGGTGGTTGTAGTCGATCACGTGTTGTCCATCCACCTGCATACGCATGCACTTCCTCAAGCACAAGATGGTAACCTGGGCGGTGGAAACAAACCAGCCCCGAGAGGGTTATGATTAGGCTGAGCACAACCCACATTTTCATTGTTGATGTCAGAAATGAAGTGCGTCTCGTGCGAGTTTTCTGCTCTGATGATGACGACGAAGAAGAACGGGAACATGAAGAGGGAGTGACAGCGATTACGATGCCAAAGATAATTGGGCATTCATGGTGGAAATCGTCTTGTCTGTCTTGTGGGATTTTCCCCGTTAAGGCCTATGGTCTTTATCTTCTACAGTTCCTATGAAACAGTCTGACTTGAATATCGAGCACTCACCGGTTCGCAAATTTGAATCCCCGACTGTCCGAGCAGGGGTGCCTGTAGCCAGCGTTAGAACAATCAGAAAGTTTAATCAGAAAGGTTAATCTTTCCCAGATACAAAATGTGTAAAAACAAACTAACAACTGACAAAATGTAATGCAAACCTAACGTCTGCGAGAGAACGTGTCAGTGCCTCGATCCTGCCGACGCCTCAATAGAATTTAACCAGATGGTTTGATTTCATTCAGAAGTCGTACTCCAACAGGAGGTTCAAGAAACCCTTCTTCACTGGTTCTCTGTCGCTAACCTCATCCTCCTCGCTGCCATTTATGCCCACGTCACTGACATCGTCGTCGGTGTCGTCATTGTCCGTGAACTTTATGTACTTGTTTTGTTGTCCTCCGCCTGTGGATGCAGTGTCCCAATTCAAAGAAAATCTCAGCCAAGCCGAGGTGCACAAAAGGTACC
This sequence comes from Acanthaster planci, assembly GCF_001949145.1. The sequence continues at coordinate 272,518 of NW_019091653.1, forward strand.
CCCTCAGATTCTTTCAAAACGAGGGGTCTGTTTTGGCCAAGAAATGGTGGGGTTGTGTCGGTATGGCCCAGAATCATCTCTGTAGACTCAGGGCACCCATCTGGGGGCATGCAGACAAAGATGGGATTGAAAATTTGTCAGACGAGCCCCAGAAAGGTGAGGGATTTGAAAAATGGCCGCTGAAAAGACTTGGGAACATTCACTTTTTGGGGGGTGAGTTTGTTTTTGGCGGATAATTAAAAAGTTTATTGGTTAACATACTAAAAATTGAAATCAAATGAAATCTGAAGGACCAAACAACACATTGTTTTTTGTTTGAGAGGAGTTAGGGACATTGTTCGTTGTTTGAGAGGCCTCAGGGACTTCACTTGCCTGCCAAGGGCTCCAAACTTGGTTAATTTTACGAGGCTATTTTCAATGGAGCTTGAATTGGTTCAGTGCACCCCTGTGTGTGTCCTCCATGTAAGTAGCCATGTTTGTCGATAGGGATTGTTTGTTCACATTTCCTTCCTCGTACGCTCGTTGGAGCATGTGCATTCCGAATTAGGTGCGCCAACTTCGAATTGAAATTGTATTCGACACGGCAGAAGCACGACGTTTGAAACTGTGCCATGCCTGTGCCGTTCTAAACGGCAGAAGCACGGCACACCCTGTCGTGCTAAGTGCTTCTGCCGAGCCAAAATCAAGTCGCCGAGGCGAATGGTTTCAAACGTCGTGCTTCTGCTGCGCTAAATTTAAAAAAATCAATTTATTTAAGTTCGACACGGCAGAGGCACGACGTCCGAAGCGGGCCTAAAAATGAGTCTACTGGTGAGTGTAATTCAGAACAAATCAGAAGATGATAATGATATATTTATGGTAATCGAGTGGATCGTTATAAAGCAAGGCCAGATACTGATTTGTTTGAAAACATGTGTCTTACAACATTTTGTTCACATTATAGAGTTATTTATGATGCACATGCTGTAAGACTTTGAGAAAGTCACCAGTATTCACACTGAAGAAAGGATTGGGTCATGTAGAGAAACGTACTCGAACTTAAGCTGCTGTCATCAGATATCCAAGATTTTCAATAAGGAAACACTCAGAAAACTATTGTCATAGTTTGTTGCAGTTGTTTCTTCCACACTGAGTAGATGATCAGTTAAAGCCAGCACATTTTGATAAATATGAAGATTTTTACAAAAAATGGGGCAGTTTCAGTGAATAGTATAATGGTATCAGTGAGTGTGGCAGTTGAAAGTAATCGCTCCAACTATGAGAAGAATGCTGAGAGTCTTGAAGCAGCAGAGAAAAATGTAGAAAAATTTGGTGTGCAAGAAGATGCATGGGCTTTTAATTTGTCCAACATCTGAGCAAGAAAGACTTGAATGTCAAGAAGAACGGAAAACACTTAATGAAGAAGATGATGATGTATTTGATATTCTAGATTTGAAGCCAGACAAAGAAAAATGTGTCACATTGAAACACATGCAGTTAAGATATCAAAGCAAGATGCATTACCTCAGTATGAGATCATTAAATATACAACAGAGAAAACTGTTTAATAAGATTCGTGACTGGTGTTTACAAAAAATTAATGGAAAAAGCCCTTAACCATTTCATGTATTTCTGATTGGTGGAGCTGGAACTAGGAAAAGCCATTTGATAAAGTCAGTATATTATGAGGCCACACGACTATTTGCAAAAACGATTCAAAATCCAGACAATGTATCGGTACTTATCACTGCACCAACTGGAGTTGCAGCATTTAACATTAATGGAAGTACAATTCACAGTGCATTGTCAATCCCCTCTGATGCAAGATTACCCTATCAACCCCTTGGTGATGAGAAATTGAATACATTAAGGGTTGCACTGCAGGATCTTCAGATTATGATTATTGATGAGACATCAATGGTCGGTCATAAAATGCTTTGTTATATTCATGGACGTCTACGTCAAATAAAGCATTTGATAGGAAGGTCTTTGGTAATGTCAGCATTTTAGCTGTTGGTGATTTCTCTCCGTTGCCTCTAGTGAAAAGAAAGGCTTTGTACAGCACAAATGTCACAGTAGATCTCTGGAATAATCACTTTCAGAAAATGGAAATGACAGGAATTATGAGACAGAAAGAAGATGCCCAGTCTGCAGAGACTTTGAAGAGGCTACGTGTGAGATCTAAGCAGGATAAAATACAGAATGAAGATGTTGTATAGTTACAATCACGTGACACTGGAGAAGACCGGGATGATGCTCTACATATTTTTCCATGCAACAAAGAGGTTGATGAATATAATTTGAAAATGTTGTTTGCAAAGTGTAGTGCCTGCATATGTGTTTTATCAAATGATTTTCAGAGAGATACAGGTAAAACTAAGGCAGGCAGGCGAAAGAAAATACCAAAGAGACCAATTTCCACCGGGTTACTTGAATCTTTATGGCTAGGCATTGGTGCTAGGGTCATGCTCGCCAAAAATATTGATGTATCAGATGGACTGGTCAATGGAGTGATGGGAACTGTGTCTGCATTGACTATGCTGCTAGATAATTCTTCTCCAAAGCACATACATATTCATTTTGACAACAACAGTGTTGGAATGAAATTGAAAAGGAAAAATAATGATACGGTTTTGTTTGAAAGAGCAGAAGAAAACGTAACTTAAAACGGATGCGCCGTCACTTTCCTGTGAAATTAGCATAGGCTTGTACAGTTCACAAGGTAAAAGGATTGACCACTGACAAGGTAGTAGTGTCACTTAAGCGCACATTTTCATCAGGTCAAGCATATGTCGCAATGAGCCGAGTAACGTCACTAGATGGGCTTGTGATTGAAGGATTTCATGAAAAGTACATTTTATTGTGATAGATCAATTAATGATTCATTGGGCATCATGTAACATTTTATTGATGAAAATAATGAAAGCACAGAACGTATGGACAATACAGTGATTATGATGCATAATATTCAAGAATTGAAGGAACACTTTCTGGACCTAAAATGTAACAAAGATTTTATACCTGCAGACTTTATTTGTTTGGCAGAAACATGGATTGGTGATAAGTCATGCAATGACATACATGTACAATTAACTGAATTCTAGTGCCTGCAACGAGGGACCGTGTCCAACATAACGGCCAGTGCAGTACCGTGTGTTAAAATTGTCTCAGATTTATTTTGTGGATAAAACGATCCTTTGTCAATGTCTTTTTTTTTTTTTAGTTTTCTTCAGCAGAAATCAAAAGGAACCCTTCCAAGGAAGACTTTTCAGTATGTTTTGTGGGGGGAGCGTCCTTTTGGGGGTGTGGTATGCAGTGGGGTGATCCCGAGGAGGTACCTACGTCAATTGTTGACACTAATGGAGAACGTTTTGCCAAAATTGTCCCAAATTTGTTAAACGATCCCTATTCAATGTTTTTTCTGTTTCTTTCCAAATAAATCAGACGGAGGCCTTCCTAAAAAGACTTCTCAGTGTGCTTTGTGGGGGGAGTGTTCTTTTTGGAGGCGTGGTCTGCAGTGGGGTGCTGAATTCAACAATACGGAAATACATCGGCGATACCAAAAATACACGGGAAATTCCCGCTATACCTTCTTGAATCACCGTGACTCACTCATCCTGGGCCTTCATAGCACGACAGATGGGCCTAGACAGTGTAAATAATTCCGCGTGGCCACCCTCTCCAGACCCAGGCTTGGCCCTGTCAATCACAAGGGCTTATCCAGGACTCCAGGTCAACACTATCTGTTTACAGTGCTGGCGCCAACCACACGCTTCCAGACACATTGGCAAGCATCCCAGACATTAGCCTGATACATTTTCCAAAGGGGGAAAGGACTATTTTAGAGGGGAGTAGGTATTGCGTGCATTATCGTAATATAGCAGTGTTTTGTGCACAAACATATGGGAATGGATATGGACCCCCCCCATAGTTAGGTGGGGAAAAGTTAGAGAAAGTCACGGGAGATCGATCAAGTGATGCGTGGCAGTTAGTAGAACGATCAAATCACGTGATTTCTGAGACATTCTTGGCACAAGGTCCCACGTTGGACCTATGTCACGTGCTTTGTGTTTAAATTGAAAACATTTTCTAAAATATTACTTGATTTTTACTCTAGGATATATTTGTAATCGAAAGAAAGGGAAAATTACTGGGGCTGTAACTTAAAATAAATATTAAAAAATCAATAATACATCACACGATGGCGTCATCATAACGTCATTCTTCTATGCACATCTTAAGACAAGGGTCCTTCATTGATGTAAGTTTGATGAATGTCCGAAGTTAAAAGGGATTAAAGTCGGTAGTGGATGAAACGTGCACAAAACAAAGGGGACTTGGGGCAGAAGAAGAAAAGGCGGGAAAAAACGAACAAAAAGAATGTCTTTTTTGCAAATTGCAAAGCCCCCAAAATTCTGAAAAACAACAGCTAAAAATATCATGGTGCGAACAAGGAAATTTTACTGCACAAAGTATAGAACCGTTTGATATTCTGGTAATGCAAATTGACATTCTTCTACAGTGGGATCAACAGATTGATTTACAGCGGTTGTTTTTAGGGTAATTGTTTATTTTTATTATTTGTATTTAATATGTTTGTTATTACTATTTTCACGCTGTTGCAAAAACTATGGATTAGCAAATGAGTTATCAATCAGCCATTTTGTTGAGCTATACAAACAACTAGTACGCCAACCAGACCGAACGCAAGTTTCTGATTTCAAATGACGGCAACACTGGATCATCTTCAACTTTACTGGTTGGGGACCAGAAGTTCAGAGAATTCTCAAATTGAAAGGACGTCTTCATGAAGTCATTGGTTGAATTTCTTATTTTTTGAATAGTTATCACTTTCATTTTGACACTTTATCGCTTTGCTTTCACTGAATGCTCAGATTTAAAGCTGGCCTCTTAAGTTCACAATCAAGGATTTACAACGAGTTAACCTAGATAAAACATAAAGGCAAACATTGCGTGCCAAGACCAACGTGTTTACCGTTTTTCGTTCAAAAGCCTGCAAGCTTTGAATCACATACTTGCTAGAGTACTTTGTAAAAAAACCTGCCCTCCCAGTGACCGACTAGAACTGGAATCAGGTCCCAAGCATAATACAAATCGATACGTACATGACATTCTCAAAAACATAACGCTCGATACGTTTCGTGAGAAAGCCAACAATGATTTTTTTACATTTTAAATGAAGTGGAATGGCCTTGAATTGGTTATTTCATCGCTGGTGTACTTTGCTACTAACCCTGCCTTTTCAGTGTGTAAAATTGGCGCCCGATGCTCACTAGGAAGAAATAATGTGCAAGACCTCCTAACCACAGTGGGAGTGATTGGTATTTTACAGCCATAGCATGTAAAATATTGATCTTGACGTTCGTAAACAGTCTCCAATTAAAAAAAGAACCATTATGTGAACAAGGAAACGTGTACGTTTACTGCACAAAGTACAACATTTTTTATGCTAGTAAAGCAATTGACATCCTTCTACAGCCGGATTTACAGTGGATTTTCTTCAGAGTAGTTCATTTTGAGGCCGTTGTAAAAACTATGGATTAGCAACCAGAAGAGCTATTAATCAGCCATTTTGTGCAGCTCTATTAACAAGTAATATGCCAACCAAACCCAATGCAAGTTTACTGGGTGGGGACCAGAAGTCCAGAGAACGCTAAAACTGACACTTTATCGCTTATGCTTTAACTGCATGTTCAGATTTAAAGCTAGCCTCTCTGTAGTTCACCTTCAAGAATTTGCAATATGTTATCCTACATAATAACATAATGGCACATACTGGGTGCCAAGGCCAATGTGTTTACCCGTTTTTCGTTCAAAAGCCTGCCAGCTTTGAATCACTTTATTGTACTTTGTAATAAAAACTGCCCTCCCAGTGAGCGACTGGAGCTGGAATTTGATCCCAAGCATAATACATATCGATAAGTAGATGACATGCTTCAAAACGGAATGCACAATGTGTTTCGCAGGAAAGCAAACACTGATATGAAGTGGGATCACGTATGTTTACTTCCTCAACTTAGTTTTCTTTATTCTTTAGGGTTATGCACTGGGACAACAATGAGCTTTTGCGATGGAAACGAGACGTTCGATGGTTTATTTTGTGAGTTAGTGATCTTATTTAATTGTGGGGAGATGGACTTTTGGGCGACTGGATGCACTTTCTTAGCGTTTCTTAGGAAAAGTTTTTACAGTGCCGTTCCAGTCTGAGAGCTCCTGGGCGACTCCCTTTTTGGTCACGCTACCCTACTTGTGGTACCTGGGACCCGTAAAAATCAATGCATTCGAAACCTAGGATGTTATTTGTTTGATTTATTATCTCATGATTTACTGAATATTAATGAATATTGTAGCGAAAGAGCGACTTATTTTTGTTTAAAAGATAGGTCAATTTAGGGGAGTCCCCCAGTGAGTAATGTCACAGGGAGAGTCATGTGGACAGCGCGTACAGCGTTGTGATTGGCTGCATGCTGTCCAGCCGTGCCGTGTGCACGGTACGAGGGAGTGTGCACGTGGGCAGTGCAGTGAAGAGAAGCTATAAGGTAAGCAGTTTTTGTTTTTACTGAGTGGTGGTTATGTATGGTTGACTTAGGATAGCTGCATGCCGTGTACTTGTGAAAGATGCAAACGGAGCTCTTCTATGTATTAACACAGCCGCGAATCGAGGTCGGATTGTAAATCGAGGACGTCCTCAGTTCGCAATAAGGTCAAATTTGAGGCCGCAGTCAGCATTTATGAGGGTCAGCGAAATTTCAAGGCACTTGGAAGCCGTCCTCGGTGTACGCATTTAACACGCTGGGTGTTTAAAAACACCCGCTCTAAACGGACAGTTTTGGCGCAGCCCTGGATGGAATAGCGCCCTCTCTAGCTCTCTTGCTACCCTGTCCGATCCGGATTGCTGAGCACAATAAACGTAGCCAAGTGCAAGGGACGCATAACCCCAACAAATATAAAAGCCTCCAAACTGTCCAAAAGCATCATATCGTCACCTTTATCACGCCTGTGGATTTCTGTAGCCGTTCTGAGATGTAGGTGTCTTCGAGTGGAAAACATGGTGAGTAAAAACGATTTAACTTTATCAGTGAAAGCTGTCTGGAACTTGTCAGAGGCCTCTTTTGGCTGTCTTTGAAGTGTTATTTTTGTTGGGGGTGTTGTGGTGATGGTATGGCTTGGCTGGCGCGTGGCGAGAGCCCCCTTCAAATCGGGATAGCCTGGGAAAATGGCCCCGCCCCCCACGGTACTGTGATGTACTTTTTGTGGTTTTTGGTGGTTTGTAAGATCTGTAGAGGCTAGGGGACAACCACTGAAGCATTAATATACCTTTAGGACGGACTCAGGGCTCTGCAGCCCTGAAAAATGAAACGGACTCAACGGAATAGTCCGCTCCCGGACACGTGTGATTATAAATTCGACACGCCTCCCACGGTTAATTAGAAGTAGAATGTTGAGCATGACCAGACCCTATCTCGGTACGGTTCACTACATCCATGGCCCCAGTGCTGGCTAGTACCATGCTACTACTTAAAGCGTGGTTAAAGTGTGGCTGCTATCACCCCCCCCCCCATGTTGTCGATAGGCTAATGCAGATCTTATACTGCTGTTAGAAAGAATGTGCCAGTGGAATAGGTATACTTATGCTTTCTGAAAAGCTCAATAACATAATCCAGTTGAACAGGTTCCTGCAGCACATTTTTCCAGCCGCAAGTGAAGATTTTTCTGTTGTCAGTATGTGGTGGTTCTAGGCCTAATTGTGTTTAAAATGGGTTTTTTTGGGGGGTGGGTGGATGTGGCTCTTTGGAGCCCAGATACCTGGCGGTGTAATGAAAATAATGTTCAATCTGATTTCTTGCCAGCTGGCCCGTCCACCGTAAATGGAGACGTTTGGACAGTAGGGCTGAGTCGTCCACCGGTTCCAGCAGTAGGCCTACTGCATCCATTGCTCCAAGTGATGACACGTCTGACGTCCAGGAGAACTGTGGTGTGATCGTAATGCAAACCAGTAATGAGGTTGGCTGCAGGAAATGGGACAAGAAACATTTCTGCTTTTACTGCGATGTACCCCAGGCCAAGCTCCCGTATCGTCTTCAGTCATGTCACAAGGATGAAAGAGAAGTCGTCGAGATTGCCTGTGAGCCCAACGCTAGTGTCTGTAAGAAAATTCTGTTGAAAATTCGCAATATAGGTAATCACGGGAACAATTGTCAGGTTCTTCGTGAAGGTCGTGGTGTGCTCGTTGTCGGGTACAGGCCAAATCGCAAGGTATCTCCACATGCATATGGACCACGCGTATATTGTTACGGCTATTATGTGCGTACCGATTTGTGGCGACACGTGTGCCCTTCGAAGCCAGCACACCCTCCACAAACTGACAGCACCGGTAAGAGGGCTCGTGTGGGTAGACGGGTCGCTCACAAGAGTGATTTGTTGCTGTTGGCGTGTCGCTTCAGTTGCACCAGGTTCTTAGTCCAATGAAGAAAGGTGATGTGGCTATGGTAGTCAAGAATAACACGTTGATTGTTGAATTAGCCAAGCGTAAATACATGAAATTAGGGCACGATGTAGATCAGCATGGCTACATCCGTAACAGGGTACGTGAATTGGGTCGACTCGTCATACAACTCCGAGAGAACACCCAGCAACCAAATGCATCACTCGAATCATTTGTCGATCCGCACCACCTTTCTGATATTGTGAAGGCCGTGCACGATATTGCCGGCTTCAGGGAAGACAAACAGTTGTACGATACTCCGTTACTAGCGCTGAAGATTAGTTATTTTGTTAAGAAGTGTGCACTCGTCTTGGAAGGAAGTGCCCTAGAGTCCAGCCAAAAACACAAAGCGGAACGTGCGGAAGAGTTTCTGCAGTTGTGTGAATTGAACTGGCGAGACCTTGTGTCCATACACGCACACAGAACGCTGTACCAAGGAAAACGCAACAAAGTCACCATTCTTCCGACAAATGCTGATGTAGTCCACCTGTCGTCGTTCCTTCATGAAGCTGGCAACCGGGAACTTCAACTCCTCCGGGGTCCTCGGGGCAGAAATATCAGGCCAGCTTTGCAGAAATTGAATGAGGTCAGTCTGTGCCACCTCATCAGGTTCAACCGAAGAAGGCAGGGGGAGGTTTCAAAGATGAAACTTGAAGATTTCCACAAGCACAGCACCGCCAAACTGGAGGGGGAATGCCTGTTGAGTGATTTAGAGCGCCAGCTGTGCAAGATGTTCCGTGTTGTCGAAATAGTCGGCAAGAGAGGCAGAACTGTTCCCGTGCTCCTAAGCAATGAGGCAGTAGCGTGGTTGAGTGCCCTTGTCGCCAAGAGACATGAAGCTGGAGTAGCCCAAGACAACTTCTTGTTCGCACGGTTTTGTTATGGCGGGAGAGGCCACATACGAGGGAGTGGCTGTTTAAAGGCATATGCAGATAAGGCTGGCCTTGACAATGCATCCAGCATCCGGTCCACCAAACTCCGTAAACATGTAGCAACTGCATCGCAAATTCTTGTATTAAAGGAACATCAGCTTGAAACTCTAGCCAACTTCATGGGCCACGATCTGCCGGTACATCGCGAATACTACCAGTTGCCAGATACTGTACAGCGGGTCACCAAACTGTCGAGACTTTTCGTGAGTTTGGAGAGGGGCAGCCTGCCTTCCCAGTGGGGCAAATCCTTGGACGATCTGCATATAAATGGAGGTAAGGGCACCTTGTACTCAAACCATGTTTCCCATGTTCCATCTACCCAACGCTTGACTTCTAACCAAGTCAACCCAACCCAGCCTCCCACTTTGTAGGGCATCACACTCTGCCGGAAACATTACCTCTCTTCCTATACACCCCCCCCCGAAGAACAAACCAGTACAAAGAAAGACGGGGACCAAAAATCACCCCAATAAATGTATCTTGCGTCAAGAACCCCCAAAATAATGTTTCATTTAGGCTGTCTGCTGAGCTGTCACCTACATTTCTAATGTCCTTTTCTTGCCTCTACATTAATAAGACAGCTTCCTGGTGTTGCTGTTGCATCACAAAGAAGGGAACCCTCTCCGCCATCGACACGAGTGAAGCGCCGTCCCTGGACTACAGCGGAAAAGACAGACGTCCAAGAAGGCCTGCGCAAATTCTTCCAGTTGAGGAAAGTTCCCGGCAAGCTGGGCATCGAAGCAGCTTGCACTGTGGCACTGCAGGCCCGTACTTGGAGAAACATCAAAGACTTTTGTCGTAACACAATGAAGTTGTAGCCAAGTTAAGCTATGATACGCCACACCAGCCATTCTCTCGACACATTATACCATATTGATGACGAACCCTATAGTAGTAGGCCAATAACGCAACCTAATTTTAGCGGCCCAAACAACCAAGAACTTGTGTGTGTTTGTAGCGTTTTTCTCCCTTGTAAAAATAAGAACACTTGCATCTACAGTAGATCCCATGTACATTTTTCCCAGCAGTAGATTAGGAGCCTTTAACTTTTGACCCTGTAATGTCAAGCCTCCTAATTGATTTAAGAGCACTCCTACACAAGGACCCACTTTTATTGCTTTGGCCTTCTTACCACATTCCTCTGGCAGACTTCTGGTCTAGGATTTATTACTTTATAATTATATTTTAGTTAGATTTACCCTTGTTCTTCTGGCCTATGTTCCCAACCCTATTTTCACCACTTGGTCATTTTTAGCCAGTCTCATCACAACCACTCTCCAAGCAACATCTCTATGCACAGTACTCCCACTCTCTCTTGTACAAGCTGAAAATAGTTTAGAATAAAAGTTCCTTTCTCAAAAGTTAGTACCTGTTGTCAACATTGTTTCTTTCTTATACAACACTACTAAATGTTGTCCTCGGTGTTGTAGGCTGCACTCACATGGACGAGAAGTCCTCCGTCTGATAGTTGGGAAAGTATGCCCTCCATCTGCAGTGTGTACATGTATGTGTGCGTGTGTGGTTTACTACTGCTGCAGGTGTCTCTCTAGTTAACCCCATACATGTAGAACGTAAACCGAAAAAAAGCTGGGTCGGTCCCAATTCACCACTATTCACCTGAGCGGTGAACACCAACGCAGCTCTCGCCCCTCGGTATACGCTCACCAACTTTTGGTTGACACAACGCACCTGTGAAGCCTCTACTTCACGTGTGAAATATCTCGTTCCACGAACCAACGAAGAACGGACCACTTATTCTAACTACACGTGTGGTTGACTAGGTCGCCTCTACGAAGAACGAGCATTACTCTAGGTGTGGCTTACTACCTCTATTCCACGCACCAATGCGGAACGCAACAAAAATTACCTTGTTCCCCGCACCAACGAAGAACGCTACTAAGCCAAATATACACTTCCCGCTGGCAGTAACGTAGCGGTGACACTCAGCCCTTCTGGAAAGCCTAACCATTAACATGACATCTCCCGCCAGCAACTATAGCGGCCTCCTAGTCAACCATACCCATACACACAAATAAACCACACATGCATTCGAATTGGCTCCACTGCCTGTTCTACATTAGTATCGTAGTAAACCACACAGTACATGCAGTAAGTTGGTCAGCCTTGTGCAAGAGTTAGTCAACCACACATTGGATTGTAGTCAACTTTGCACTTGTGCTAGTCAACCATACGGCGAATTTAATAAGTCATTCTACACTGCCCTCTAGAGTTGTGATAACGGAATTCCATGAAAGACGACCGCGCATGCGCAGACAGATCGCAATCGCTACTTTGAGCAGACATTCAAACTTTTGATGAAGTCGGTAAACTAAAGGCTGCAGAAAAAGAACAGCGGGAGTACAGGCAATTTCGGGAATAT
>NW_019091654.1:0-14370 GCF_001949145.1 Acanthaster planci
GACCAGTACACGGTACACCATCCTTGTCGTGCATTTTCTTGTGTCACAGGTATTTTATGAGATCTGATGATTACTCCTTGTGACGAAATTGCGCACTTTGTTTGTTATGAACTTACCTGTCCTGTGGTGGTCAAGTTATTTAATGAGAAAGAAAACAGCACAAATATTGCGAGGATATATGAATGGGCTGCTTAGCACCATGATCAGAATATTGACAAGAATATCATATAAAATCAGTGCTCTGGAATGTGTGATTGCCGAGCTTTCAGTAACTGAGTGTCTTCTTCAGGGCAAGCAGAATCAAACTTGAATCAACGCAGAAAAATCAACGTTCATTCCCCCGGATGCAGCGTTCCAGAATGTGCTGGCCCTGAAAATGGTACCCAGTTACCGAAAGCTCGGCAATTACATATTCCAGAGCACTGATTTTATATTATATTCTTGTGAAAATATTGCAAAGATATAAATGGCCATACTTGTCCGGCTATGCTGCAGGCAGTAATCAGGTAGTTTTCAAATGTTTACATTTATAATTTCTAAGATTTAGCATGACTTAAAATTGAAAGCGCTTGGAATTTGACATCTGATGGCATTATGAAAAGGTCATCAGGGGGTCAACTTTCGTCTATAACACGTCCCTTCCTTGATAACTTCAAAGTTTCAACCCGGTCTGACAATACATTTCAGGAGTTACACTGCCTTAAATGATGCATTTGTAATGTCATGTGACTTGTCTCCTGTTTACGTCATCATCACAAAGTCTGCTCAGGCAACATGAAATAGGCAAATGGGGAAAAAACTAAACTTCGAGTGCACAAAACCATGAAAGAGGAAGGTGAAAAAGCTTCCAAGTAGTTTTTGAATCTAGAAAAAGAACAAATAAGAACCAACAAACTTGAAAAATTGCTTACCAGTAGTGGCAATTTTGGTGAACAGCCCCTTGAGATGATTTATTGTGTTAATGATTTTTACACCCAGTTCAATACAGCTCAAGATATTCTCGATCCTGATATTGATGGTATATAACTGCTAATATTGATACAAAACAAATTCCTGATCATCTTTGTGATGAGCTGGAAAAAAACTTGAGCGAAGAAGAAATAAGGGTTGCTCTTTTCCAGATAAATAAAAACAAGTCTCCGGGCCTTGACGGGTTAACAGTAGAATTTTATAGAAATTTTGGGGGGGGGGGGCTCATCAAATCTGATATTTTAGATGTGTATAACGAATGCTTCAAATTAGGGTATTTGAGTAAGTCAATGAATTCGGCTTTAATTAGACTTATATACAAAAATTTGGGAAGTAAATTTGAACTCAAAAATTGGCGGCCCATCAGTTTGCTCAATGTGGATTATAAGATATTATCCAAAGTAATAACTAATAGATTAAAGAACCTAATGCATATTATTAGCTGTGACCAGCTCCCCAGGTGTGCTGAGGAGAGTTCGGCCCGTCGCACCACCCAGCGCCCAATTGAGTCTGCCGTTGACACATCGAAGTGGGTCGTCAACCTCTCCGCGAGGACCCTCACCACCGTCGAGACATCTCTTCTAGGGAAAGGCCTCAACTTCGCCGTCACCCCCGACCATGTACCGGCAATGGAGATCGTGTCCAGTGTGGAAACAACGTTGAAGAGGCTTGACTCGGAAACAGCTGATCTGGTCCGCAGAGAAGTCAACGCCACGTTACGGAGGGCACGCCCGCCCAGGAGCAACATCAACCGGGAGCAACGCATCGCCCTGAAGGTTCTACGGCAAGATCGTTCCATCGTGATCCTCCCCGCCGACAAGGGCCGTGCCAGCGTGATCCTCGACGCCCACATGTACCGGGACAAGATGGGTGAGCTCATCTCCACGGGCCCTTACTGGAAATTGGCTAAGGACCCCACTGACCGGCTTTGCAGGCAGATCACAGCCCAGCTTCTCCCCCTTAACAAGTCCGGAAATCTTGACGATGCCACCTACCGGAAGTTACGTCCCACCAGCAAACAGCCTCCCCGGATGTACGGTCTACCCAAGATCCACAAGCCGGGGACACCTTTGAGACCCATTGTTTCGTGCGTGAGTTCCTTTGCCTACAACCTCTCCAAGCATCTAGCGGGGATCCTGTCACCGCTGACCGGTAACACACCGAATACCTACCCAACTCCACAGCTTTCGCTGACAGGTAATACACCGAATACCGTGCCCAACTCCACAGTTTTCGCTGACCGGTAACACACCGAATACCGTGCCCAACTCCACAGCTTTCGCAGAGTTCCTCTGCGGGCAGCTCATCAACAGCCATGAGGCATTGATCTCTTTCGACGTCGTGTCTTTGTTTACCAACGTCCCCATAGATGGCGCTTGCTGTGTGGCTCTTCATCACCTGGAGGAAGACCCTGAGTTGCCTGACCGGACATCGCTCTCCCCTGCTGAGGTCGTTTCCCTGGTAGAGTTTGTCCTGCGTTCTACGTATTTCCTGTACGATAGAGCATACTACGAGCAGACAGACGGAGCAGCCATGGGTAGTCCGGTGTCAGCAGTTATTGCCAATCTGTACATGAAATCGTTCAAGGAGGAGGCCCTGCAGAGTTGCCCACCCGACTGCCGTCCTACCCTGTGGAAGCGGTACGTCGATTACACCTTTGTCATTGCACCACGGGATCAAGCCAGCCGTCTACTCAACCACCTGAACAGCCTCAAGCCCAGAATCAAGTTCACCATCGAGAATGAGCAAGACAACAGCATCGCATTCCTGGACACCATGATCCACAGGGAAGCCGACGGCAGCCTTACCAGCACAGTGTATTGCAAGCCTACCCACGCACGCCCCCTCACGCCCATGGAGTAGAGCGTGCAACGCCCGCTGAGGTCACCCGTACTGCGTCCGCAATACACGGCGGGGGACACGTGGAGGACGTGGTCCAGCGGTATATAGCGGTGATTATGTTTATCTCTTCTAAGTACAAACTTAAGAATATCAATGCGGGCAGATTGGTAGCACATTTTCATAAATATTTTGATGCTTCCTTAGTACAAGAAAAAAAGGTGGGTCCTCCAAACCATATTGCAAACTGGCTGGTCATTCCTGTTGATGATGGTGTTATCCCGATATCTGAAACAACAGCTAAATCCAATTATGCTAATATTATAGCATTTGTTCCTCCTGAAATTTGTCCCCCCTGAAGCCCAGAAAGTTTGGCAAACTGTTTTTAATATCAGTTGCAATTTAGATTGGACTGCAGTATGGAAAAGTGACCCAGAAAACCCCCTTATGGACTCGGAGGACAAAGAATTAATGTATAAAGTCAGACACAGAGTTCTTGCAAATAAAGATCTCTTGTTTAAAATAGGTAAAAGTGATGATTCCTTATGTGCATTTTGTAAGAATGAACCGGAGACTCACGAGCATGTCTTCATTTATTGCGTTCGTACACTCGATGCTTGGATCTTTGTGGAAAATTTACTGAGGAGATTTTTGGGTAACAAACACTATTATTTGAATGATTCTATGCAAATTTTTGGTCACAGGTCAAATTACGTGGAAAGTGTTGTCATAGCCAAAATGATGAAATAAATTTAGAATGTCCGATGTAAGATTGTTTTTGATAATTTCTCACATCAAGCAGACATTGATATTGTTACGAATTTGTTTGGAGCATAAAAGATTGACATTAATGTCTTTCAAATCGTGGTATTGTAAACATAAGGTGTTAAGCTCTGTTGACAGATCCAACGAACTAATGTTTGTTTACTGATGGAAGTCACCTTCTTTGTTTTCTGCATAACCTTTTTGTGGAATCTCTTGTTTTTGTAAATTTCATTACTGATTTGATTTTAATTTCTTCCTCTAGTGCCGTATTTCCTCTGTCTTTGGAACTTGTACACGTTAACTTTGTGTTTTATTTTCTTGTATACGTATTTGATGTTCAAAGTTGTGTTTGAGGTGTTGTTTTATTGAGGATGAAATAAAAGGAATCATATAGCTCCACTGTCAAAAAGAAAAATAAAATAAGAAGGAAGAAGGGAGGGATTCGCAACAAGATTATCTAAAACTGTTAGTAACAGGAAGTGAGATTCACTTGCATAAATGTCTACGTGTACCCTTTAAAATTTATTTAAAGACTGCTGCAAAAATTTTTCAAACTAATTTTGGAAGAAGAAGCAGAGTTTTCAGCATGCATAAGATCCCGATATTTTGAATTGTTCCCCATGACATTTGAATTATCTGGAAATCTTCAGGACACAAAATGGTTTGTGGTTTTTTATGATGCAATTCAGGCAAATACCCTCATACCTACAGGCATTTTTTCGCTTCATATTTTCCAAACATCCAACGTGCATATTTAATTGTTATTCCATCTACAGGTGAACCATGTACGTAATGGTTCACGGTGTTTGATTATTTCAGGGGTCTGACAATTCATCTGTGGAGCTGATTCCAGCTTTTTTGTTTAGTTGTTGACCCTGAATTCCAGTTCTTTGTGCACCTGGTCTGTATAAAAGTATGGGTACCTTTTACATTTTAGCTTTTTGCTAGCTGTTTTACCTTTAATTTCAAGTGGCCACTCACACCCCTGTTATTAACATGTTGATGTAACCTTATTATCCAGAATATTTCAATTTCCTTATTTGGTTTGTGAATAGGTATTGTTCATGCTGCTGCTGAAGTAAAATGAGATAAATCTGTTCTACGTATAACCGTTGACGCTCCATACTTTATCCCTTTTTAGTGACTTTCGGCATGCCATACTGCAGTCGTAAAGTTCATGATGCAATGTATAACATAGCTGGTGGACTTCGGCAAGTCCACCAGCACTGCTATGATTGTCCCTGTGTGGGTATCCTCAGCACAATCACCATGGAAGGAGACATTAACATACGCGCTGCTCGACACCCAGAGTGATGCCTCCTTCATTTTAGAAGATGTTGCAGGTGCTCTGGGCATGTGGCAACAGTCTATGAGGCTGCAGTTGTCCATAATGACATCATCAACCACCACTGAGTGTGACGCGATCTCTGATGTGTTGGTGAGAGGGATGACTTCTCCTGTTCAGCTCAAGATTCTGAAGTGTTACACGCGTGATTTTATTCCGGCAGACAAGGATCACATCCCAACAAGAGATACTACAGACAAATGGCCACACCTTCAAGAGATTGCTGGAGAAATGCCGGCTCTGCAAAGTTGTGAAGTAGGGTTGCTGATACAATTGTCCCAGAGCATTGATTCCCAGGAAAGTCATTACTGGCACAGACGTGGAACCATATGCTATTCAGAGAGACTTGGGTTGGAGTATCATTGGTTCAGCGAACCCAAAGAGCAGCATCAACGCCAGTCAGTGTGGTAGAGTTGCTACATGAGAGTTGTCCGGAATAATGCCCAAGCATGTACTAAAGGCCTTGGAGGCTGATTTCCCTGAGAAGCCATGCCAAGACGTATCCTTCTCCCAGGAGGACATTGAATTCATCATCTGGAAGGAGGTATTTCCAAGAACAATTCTGGTCACCTTGAAATGCCACTGCCTTTCAAGACAAAGTCTGAGATGCCACACAACAGGCGTTTGGCAGCAGTGAGACTCCGCCACCTCCAGAGGAAAATAAGCCGCGATGAAAGATACAAGGAACACTACAAGGCTCTCATGACGGAGGTAATTGACAAAGGGTACGCCGAAAGGGCGACGGGAGAAGGCCCTCCAGGTGCAACAAACTACATTCTGCATCATGGTGTTTTTCACAACCACAAGAACAGGATCAGAGTAGTTTTCAACTGTTCAATGAAATTTGGTGGCATCAGTTTGAATGATCATCTCCTGAAAGGCCCCAACCTTACAAATGCCTTGGTGGGAGTCCTGCTAAGATTCAGGTTACATGAAGTGGCTGTTATGTGTGACATACAAAAAATGTTCTTTCTGTTTCATGTGAGAGAAGATCACCGGGATTACCTGCGCTTCCAGTGGTGGGAAGACAACGACACAACTCGCCAACCAGTTGACTACCGTATGAAAATGCACCTTTTTGGTGCGGCATCCTCCCCTGGGTGTGCAAACTATGGTCTGAAGCACCTAGCAAAAGTGTCTTGAGGGCAACTGTAGACTTGTGTCCAGGAAGGCTCACAGACTCAGCCTTACGTACATTCTTCTACAAGGCCATGACTATCATCAGTAGTCGTCCTTTGTCATTGATCAACCTGAACAACCCAAAGGCCGAACCACTAATGCCAAATCATCTCTTGACGATGAAGAGAATGTCACCATCTCCACCCCCAGGACTGTTCACACGGACAGATATGTACACCACAAAGGCTTGGAGATGAGTCCAGTATCTCTTAGAACAATTCTGGTCCCGATGGCGCAAGGAGTATTTGCTGGGTTTGCAAGAATGACGCAAATGGTCAAAGCCACGTAGAAACATCAAAACAGGAGATATGGTTGTCGTTGTCGACGAGGAAGTTCCACGGATGAGGTGGCCTTTAACAACTGTGATCGAAGTAATGACTGATGTAGATGGCCTGGTCAGAAGGGTACTCATTCGTGTGGGCACCAACAACCTAAAAAAGAAAGGTTGTCCAGAAAGGAAACTTTCAGAGTACCAGAGACCAGTACAGAAGGTTGTTGTCCTATTAGAGCACTCACCATCAGTAGCCTGAAGGGAAACTACCGTCAGTCAAGACTACTGGCTGAGATGCTCGTCATGTGTGGTCAGCCCAGCGCGACAGCTGCCATCAGAGTTCATACATACAAATGCTTATTGTTGTATAATGTTTCGCAAATTTGCGTGGTTTGTATAAGTTTGGATGAAAGTTGTACTTTTCGTAAGGTCGTGTGTTTGCTACAATCCTTTCCATGAATGTAAAGATTTGACTGTGGTTATTGACACTGTAATCTTAATTTGTCAGTATTGAGCATTAAATTCTGGAAATTACTTCGGCTTAAGTTTAACTTTGTTTACACTTCCAGTATAATTGCAAAAGGAAGTAATTTGTTTGGGAGTGTAACTGCCGACGCTCCATACTTTATCCCTTTTTAGTGACTTTGGGCATGCCATACTGCGGTTGTAAAGTTCACGATGCAATGTATAACATTTTAGCGGGCCGCCGTCCATGTGATTGCCAGCATCAGCATACAGACTTTCTGTCCACCTCACTCTGATATATTCCCAGAAGGTGATATCTATATTAACGAATAAGTACATTCTAGATCTGCAGTTTTTGACCATCCATTATATTCTAAAGTAAAGAAGAATTTTTGGGGTCTGTCTTCAATAAACGGCACAGTGGTAAGCGTGTATTACTTTGGTTCATGTATAGCATATAGGGCCTATAGTCTTACCGTTACGTGTACTGTACACTACATGTTTCTAGCTAGTGTTATAAACACTGAATGTGTCAACGTTAGCTGTGTGATAAACTTTCAGATGTTTATTGTATCGCAACTTAACTCATCTATTCATTTCATTACTTGAATGGCATGTGTGTACAAATTATTAATACATGTACATGCAGTTTGGAAGGAAATAGTAAGGATTTGTCCCCGAGTTTGACAATATCTTCAGGTTTGCAATTTGGACCAGTCACATGTATCTTCACATTACATGTACTAGGGCTTACCAATTGTTGTATAACTTCAATTAGTAGAAGTATGGAGCTATCGATGTGTTTTCTGACATGCATATTTTCTGTATTTGTTTACCTGTAGTTCTTACGGCATTCGAAGTGGGAACTTCTGCTTTGAACCAGAGGTCAGAAGTAAATAAAACTTGAAAGACATGCCAGTACAAGAACGAGTTGAATGTAATTCCATCTATTGTCTGAGACAGGCACACTATGATGTTTGTTTCGAGAATTAGAATGTAACTTAACTGCGGTTACATGTACATATCAGAAGCATGGCTACCCAAGATGAAAGAAGAAGCTGTTTGACAACCAAGGAAGGAAAATAACAAGTTAATTAGTGGCCAGAAAGCTTGCAGTTAGTATTGACCCACAAGAGTTGGCCACTTCTGATTAAAGCAGTCATGAAAGCAAAAAGCTAATGCAGTCACGAAAGCAAAAAGCGGACCCATTCATTTTGCTTACTGATCAACATCCATGTCTCCGGTCCCCCACTGTAACATTCTTACTTATATGTAGCCAAGTGATATGAAAGTGCTGAAAATTGTGACACCTATTTGCACAAGTATTTTCCCTTTTGTAGATGACACAGAAGAATGTCGACCAGCAAATATATGGAGGAAGTGGTGACCCAAGTATCGTCCATGGAAATGCAATTCATACCAAGACTGTTCAACAGATGGATTTCATGAAATACCAAGATTGCTTGAAACAAATGCAACCAACAGGACATGGGATATACATGTGCGCTAATTACCTTACATACCTAGTGAGGAATTGTAAACAAAAGATGTCCACATGATGCAGGAAAGGAAGACATTTTTTGGACTTACACATGTCCACAGGACGTTTCCCCTTCTCTGAAAAAGACGTTTAGAGGCACTTTGGGGTAGGGGTCATGTGTCGTAAAAGGAAGAGGAACAGTCAAGGAAACCTTTTTATAAAAATTCAACTGAAAATTGTGTTCCCATTTCAAGAAAAACAAGTATTTTCACTGAGTTTTCTTTATTGCACGAAAAGAAAGGAATGTCCACAGTAGGTATGTAAGGTAAGTTTTATGTGTGTGTGTGATCACTGCAGAAATTGTGAATACAGGTTTCAGAAGCATTATGCGAAGTTTTCATCATCACAAGATCCTGATTTTTGAATGTGTTCCTGTTTTTTTTTTAGTATGTCTAGAAATCTTCAGGGCCCAAAATAACTTTACTGGTTTTATATACACAATAGTAAAATGTCCCAAAGCACAGTAGTTTTTCCTTAAATATTTTATAAATAGTAAGGACACTTCAGCATTCTGCATAGGTTCATTGAGGTGCCAGATGAACTACCAGGTGAGGACCTGCCACATGGGCAATGGACAATACTCAACCGTCTCAGAACTGGCATCGGCCGTTTCGCCGCCACCATGAAAGGGTGGGGGCTAAGGACTCTGCTGCATGTGACTGTGAACACCCCCAACAGACAGCTGATCATATCATCGAGTCCTGCCCTTTATACCGGCCACCCAACCGTGTACCTGGCATAACTACCCTGGACGACGACACCACTGAGTGGAATATATGAGGATGAGACACTGGCAGCATACGAAAGAACAAGCATTCTGTAACTCTGATAATCCTTCAACCTCTGGACGAGTTTTTATGTTCAATATTTAAAGTATAATTCTTAACATACATGTTCAGAGTTTGTGCTGCTGTGCACTTGCAGATACAGTTGTTAAAAGTAATCGTTTTCTCCAATTACTTTCAATAGGGAATAAGAAAATGTACTTTGGGAAGAATAGTGTAAAATTGATGTTTGTGTAATGGGGACTCAAAATACATAGTTTATCCAGAACCATTTGTTATAGGCGTGGTTCCCCACCAGATAACAGTCCTTTCCATTTTTTTACTTGCCCTGACTTTCATAGTAGTGTTTCCTCCGTATGATAATCCCTAGAATACATACTGTATGTTTTAGATGCTATTTTTCTAGGTTACATTTTTTTCCTCTCTCTTTTTGGTGAAAAATCCGGGTAGAAGTCTATGTCTTTAGGACTTAGCTTGATATTCACAGAGGAGGTCAAAGGTCGCGTTCATTATCCGTTAACCAACACAGCATTTGGTGGTAGGGGTTTTATTTGTTGTACGATGGCGGCGGTTTCAAGCCCTCCAACCCCATCAGTCAAGCTCTTTGATGGCCCACCGGTGCTGACGCACTATCGTAAGATGAATACCCCAAGTGCAGTTGTCTTGGGGCCCCCCCAACAAACCCTGAAGCGTCTCAACGCCTTAGAGATGGCCGAACTGGAACCGCTCCCCAACCGAACTACGGACCCAGCCAGATCCTTGACTGCCACCCCAAAGATGATTACAACCCACCAGCTGAAAGGGGTCCCCACATTCTCTGGACGACACAAAAACATCAGGGTTGAGGACTGGATTAGAGACATGAGGTACATGCTAGGAGCAAAGGGCTTACCTACTGAGAGCATGAAACTACAGGAGATTGTGTGGAACACCAGTGGATGGGCATGGGATGTTGTCTTGAACTTGGAGAGTCGGAGTAACGGAGCAATCGTCGAAGATGCATTCAGAGAGCTGCTAGAGGAGTTTGGGGAGGACAGCCTCATGACCTCACCCAAGACATGCTTCTACTCACGCGAGCAGAATTAAGGGAAATGCCCGGTGAGTATGCGGTAGCATTGGAGGCCCTCCTGTGGAAACTAGAAGATCATGGGCAGAGACAGGGTTACACCAGCCTATTTGGGGACAGCAGGGATGTCCTCCTCACCACGCAATTCACGACCGGACTGCACGATTGGAGGATGAGGCAGAGGCTGGCCCCTATGGAGCCACAAAAGATGGAGTTCAAGGGTCTATGAGCAGAGCTTAGAGTAATAGCAAAGTAGCAACACCGCAGTGATGACCAGATGAAGCGTGGGGTTGGAGGTGTTAATGAGTAGCCATTGTTTGCAATGAGTGAGGTAGCAAGAAAGAAATTAAAGAAGACATCGAACGACCCTCCTAAGCAGACTTCCGAGGAACGAGCCAGTACACTGATGCCCACCTGTGAAGCAGCAAGTAGTCCTAAGCTGGAAGAGCTGCTGACAAAGCAACTCCAAGAGATACAGGCCATGCACCTTGAAAAGAAGGAGGCCCTCCTACAGGTGAGAAGGGACCAAGGCTATCTACACCACTGGCTGGTACAGCTCGAAGAAGCCGTGTTCGAGGTCAGAGCACCCCGGCAACCATATCAGCCGAATAATCAACACCACCAAAACTGTCCACGATATTCGGGGTGCTACAATTGTGGAAGCAAGTGCCACCTGGCGAGGACCTGTCCAGAGGAACGACAACCGCCTCGACAACAGGCACCCCACCAACAGCCAAACACCTCCCAGCAAGCAGCTTCACAGCAGGTGCACAAAACCACTACTCAGCCAGGGCCGTTAAACCGGAGCAACCCGCTGATGTAGGGTTATCTTCAGGTTCTGCAGGAAAATGCCCTCCTAATACTGATATTTTCTTAGTTATACGAGCTTAAAATACATGGAGGAGATTGTATTAAGCATTTGGATATTTGAAATAATAATTCACTAAACCATTTGTTGCTCCTTTTTCTTTTCAGTAGGCAAGGGATCGTTGTGTTTGTATCTGAGAAATATTATTTAATGTTTGGACTCTTGGGTATATTTGCAATCGAACGGAAGGAAAAATTTAGTCTGATTTCTCTTTCATTCTGGTAGTAATTCTCAGTCGAAGTTGAGGACTGCTCATGCATTATGCTGGACAATTGTGTGTACAAACCCTATGTTGTGCAACAATGCCATCTATAGTTAAATACAGGACAGTTTGTTGAAAATTGAAACCCCAGGCAGGTGTAACCATAATTCTGCAATAGCACACTCATAGCCTGATATAAGACAGTCCGAAAACTGCGTGCAATCTTTGAACAAAGTCTAAGGGAAAAATTAATTATTCAAAAATCAATAATAAATAAACTATAGAGTTAACACTGTGAATTTCTTCTAGGTCTGCCAAGTTTGAAGTCGATCAGATTAATTAAACTGCCAAAGTCGACTGGTGGAAGGAATTGAGTTGAACAAAAAAAACAACAAAAAAACGAGAGGCTTTGTCAGTCTCAAGGACAGAGCAAAGGGCTTTTTTGCATTTTCTTTTTTCTTAAGACAAGGGCATTCCTTCATTTGAGATACTACCACATTTGGATTTCTCCCTTTTGGACATTAAGGGATATAAAGAATTAAAGTTTGCACCCTTTACATAATGTCACCTTGTCTATAACACTTGCCAAATCTATCTACAAATTTCAGCCTGATCAGACATGTAGTTCACAAGATAGGCTTGTAAAGAATGCACATTTAATGTCACGTGACCAGTCACATGATGAAGTCCTTACCACATCAGGTCAATGTTTGTCTAAAACTCTTCCTTTTCAAGAGATCTGCAAGGTTTGAACCCAATCAAATATGTACTTCACGAGATATAGTGCTTTGAAGAGTGCACCTTTAATGTCATGTGACTAAGACTTTCCTTTCTTAAGTTTTGTGACTTTAACTACATCCTATTTCTAACTGTATATAAGTCCTGCATCATTGTACAGCTCTTCAGTATTCAGTATTAGTTTAATAGTCTGCTTTTCAATTATCCAATTCAGTCAACAGTTAGCTTACAATTCTATCGCAACCTTCTCGGTCGTTCTTGCGAATAAAGTTGGTAACAACGCTCAATCAATACTGACTCTCATGACGACCCTAAACTCTAAAGCACCCCCTTCTCAAGATATCTGCAAGATTTGTACCCGATTGGTCATGTACATCAGGAGACAAAGGGCCTTCAAGAGTTCAACTTTAATTTCAAATGACTTGTCTCCTCATGACATCATCATCACAGAAGGTCACTTTTCCTCTAAAGCACTCTCTATTCAAGATATCTGCAAGATTTGAAAACCATCGGACATGTACTTCAGGAGATACGGGGCCTTAAAGAGTGTATTCTCCATTCACATCGGTCTGCAAACCCTGCTTTAGTTGCATAATGATAAATATGCATTGTCACTCTAAAAAACTGAAATTCTTTGATAATATCTAACATAACAGTAATTGGTTGCACATTGCACATTTTCTGTGTACAAAATATAAGACAAAGATTGCAGGACCACTATAGATGACATCTGTTGCACTACCCTGAACATTTTGGTGCATGAATGAATTTCACTTTTAACTGTGACTAGAAGTTGTACTGTATGATATATACTTTGTCACGCTGAATCTGCAAGTTAAGGGTCTGGTGTTGTCATTGACTTCATCACCCGTCCTGTTTGGGGTTCATAACTTAATACGTCCCCACCCAGATCATCAGGTGTCACGCCCCATTTTTTAATCAAAGATAAAGTAGAATCCAGGTAAAATTAATAACATTTGACATGTCAATAACGTCCGTTATGAAAAAAAGCAATTGTTGATGACATCATCACTTAATGAGCTCAATATTTGCCTAAAGCACTTCCTCTCCAAGATAATTCCGTTGAAAAAAACTTTTTTCCACTTTTAAACAATAAGCTTACTAGATGTGCATAGAATAATGACGTCATCATGACATCATAAATTTGGACGTATCTTTGCATCTTAGCTGTTGGCTGTAACTTTGGTTACAATTGAAGATCACCAAATTACCAAAATAGTGTCATGAAAACGTGTACAAAGTCAATGGGCTGAAATAAATAGAATAAAATCAATTTTAAATCACTTGATGACGTCATCATGACGTCATTGTTCTATGCACATTTTTAGACAAGGGTCCCTCAATGATATAAGTTTGATGAAGATGCAAAGTTGCTAAGGGACTAAAGTGGGTGGTGGAAGAAATGTGTACAAAACAAAGGGGATTTGGGTCAGAAGAAGAAGAAGAGGAAGATAAAAGAAAAAACAAAACAAAAAGAACACCTTTTTCGCAACTTGGAAGTGGACGCTAGCCATCTGGGACTTGGTGCAGTGCTTTCCCAAGAACAGGGGAATGGTCGTGTCATTCTTGGCTATGCCAACAGAGGTCTCCGAGGGAGTGAAAGAAACATGGAAAACTACAGCAGCTTGAAGTTAGAACTGTTAGCTTTGAGATGGGCTATCACCGTGAAGTTTCGAGATCTCCTTCTTGGAGCAAATTTCACAGTCTACACAGACAACAACCCTCTGAGCTACCTGCAGACGAATACCAAGTTGGGAGCTACAGAGACAAGGTAGGCAGCTGAGTTGGCGCAATTCAACTTCACCGTGAGGTACAGGTCAGATAAGAGCAACAAGAATGCCGATGCTCTCAGTAGAAAGCCTGTTCATGGTGCTAAGCCAGAGAATGTACAGTGTGAGGAAGTATGTACTACAGTCAACCCTCTTCTTCAAATGTCCACGACAGTTTCAAATGAAGTGCGTGAAGAGCTACTTACCATCCTTGCTGAAGCAGGACTTAGTGAAGTTCATGCCAGACATGACAGGCTGACACCTACTGCAACTTCAACCCTACCTAAAATACCACCTGTGGAGATGGCCCGCTTACAACAGAATGACAGTATATTGGTCGGGTCCTTTACTACTTGAAGAAAGGGAGAAGACCACTGCACAAGCAGTTAATGATGGAAGAGAAACCGACACGCAAACTGCTAAAGTTCTGGGATAAAATTCAGGTGAAGGATGGGGTTCTCTTCAGAATGACAAGAGACAGCGGCTGTGATGTGTCCCAGATTCTCCTTCCGCTTGTTCTCCGAGACCAGGTTTTGGAATCACTCCAT
>NW_019091654.1:25306-50053 GCF_001949145.1 Acanthaster planci
AAACGAGTGATAGTTTTGTTTCCCTGTTACATCTGACCTTTATTCAACATGGAAATATTACTGAAATGGATTTTCAAACTACATTGTATTACTATTTGTTTGGCAGGTTATGTGCATTAATTCATCGATCTTGGAAGTTAGAAAATGCGTTCTGAACTTACGAAATCATGCCAGATGTGACAGGGACCCCTACTTTATAGAATGACCCTTTTGTTTATTGGGATACCTTTTTTTCAGTGGTATATGCCTGTAACTCTGCACGTTAAAACAGTAAGTGATGAGACAAGAGTTTAGACTTTTTCAACACCCTAAGCCAATTAAAAGCATATTGGGTCTGGTATGGGAATTACAGAAATTCTATAATTTTATAATACCATAAATTAACACTTGTCTTCAAGTTTACTCTATGAAGCTCAGGAAGGTCCTTTGCTTACAACCCACTTTCCAAAAGAATAACTGTTCGTACTTAGTTGTGGCATAAACTCATGTCTTTGACACGGAGGCTGGAAAAAAATACTTTGAAATACTACAACAGTAATTATTACAGCGTGCAAGCTTCAAATCAGATTCAATTTAAATTAAATTGTGAATGATTACAAATATATATACTATCAAAATATATACCCACTGCTTCAACTGATTGTATATATAGCATCAGTCTAATTATAATAAGCACTATTGGTGATATGCACAAAAATATGCTGTGATGTCATCCAGGGAAAACATGGTTCAGTGCAGGGAATTTTCTGTTCGAATTGTGAGCCCAGAATTTACTCAGTGAAAACATTTTCGCATAAAGGGTCGCTATGCACGTGTGCTATGCACTTACTGAACAGTGAATTGCCAAAAGAAAAAGTTTGGCCAGCAAAATCTTTCAAAATTCAGCCGTTTTTCCAAGCACAAACCGCTGCAACATGAAGGTTCTCTTCCCAGGATTTTTCACATGAATAAACATTAGCATAAAACCAATTGGCAGCAAAACATTCCTCAAATAGTGAAACAGACATTCCAAATAAGGTAAACTGGGACACATCAATACACTTTTGAGGTCTGTATTAAAACAATTGCATTGCAGTGACCCTTTGAACTTAAAAAGGGTTGGTTATTGAATTTCAGAAATTCAACAAAAAGGCCTTCCTAATTTCAAACTGTTCTGAACTAAAATACAAGTAGCTATCAAAGCGCATGGGGTATGCGGTGGATATAAAAAATCGTTATGATAAACAGTACTGCACATTTCATTTCCTGAACTGTTCAGAGGTCAGGTNACCAGTGTGACATTTTTGTTTCCCTGTTACATCTGACCTTTATTCAACATGGAAATATTACTGAAATGGATTTTCAAACTACATTGTATTACTATTTGTTTGGCAGGTTATGTGCATTAATTCATCAATCTTGGAAGTTAGAAAATGCGTTCTGAACTTATGAAATCATGCCAGATGTGACAGGGACCCCTACTTTATAGAATGACCCTTTTGTTTATTGGGATACCTTTTCTTTCAGTCGTATATGCCTGTAACTCTGCACGTTAAAACAGTAAGTGATGAGACAAGAGTTTAGACTTTTTCAACACCCTAAGCCAATTAAAAGCATATTGGGTCTGGTATGGGAATTACAGAAATTCTATAATTTTATTATACCATAAATTAACACTTGTCTTCAAGTTTACTGTATGAAGCTGAGGAAGGTCCTTGCTGACAACCCACTTTGCAAAAGAATAACTGTTCGTACTTAGTTGTGGCATAAACTCATGTCTTTGACACGGAGGCTGGAAAAAAATACTTTGAAATACTACAACAGTACTTCTTGTAATTATTACAGCGTGCAAGCTTCAAATCATATTCAATTTAAATTGTGAATGATTACAAATATATATATATATACTATCAAAATATATACCCACTGCTTCAACTGATTGTATATATAGCATCAGTCTAATTATAATAAGCACTATTGGTGATATGCACAAAAATATGCTGTGATGTCATCCAGGGAAAACATGGTTCAGTGCAGGGAATTTTCTGTTCGAATTGTGAGCCCAGAATTTACTCAGTGAAAACATTTTTGCATAAAGGGTCACTGTGCACGTGTGCTATGCACTTACTGAACAGTGAATTGCCAAAAGAAAAAGTTTGGCCAGCAAAATCTTTCAAAATTCAGCCGTTTTTCCAAGCACAACCCGCTGCAACATGAAGGTTCTCTTCCCAGGATTTTTCACATGAATAAACATTAGCATAAAACCAATTGGCAGCAAAACATTCCTCAAATAGTGAAACAGACATTCCAAATAAGGTAAACTGGGACACATCAATACACTTTTGAGGTCTGTATTAAAACAATTGCATTGCAGTGACCCTTTGAACTTAAAAAGGGTTGGCTATTGAATTTCAGAAATTCAACAAAAAGGCCTTCCTAATTTCAAACTGTTCTGATCTAAAATACAAGTAGCTATCAAAGCGCATGGGGTATGCGGTGGATATAAAAAATCGTTATGATAAACAGTACTGCACATTTCGTTTCCTGAACTGTTCAGAGGTCAGGCNGCTCTACAGCGTAGAGGAACCTCTGACCTCATCTAGTAGTAATCCGCATCGTTTCTCTCACGCAGCCGGTGGAGCTAGGAGAAAAGGAAAAAGAAAAAAATTGAAATGATATTTTACAACAGTCAGCTATCAGGCAGATAGAGCTTTTCATAACAATACATATCTGGTTTGTGGAATTCGGCGGCAAAATAGGATGGAACAGAGCAGCAGTTGACTCTGTGGATTCCTTATTATTATTTACAGTGGCATCATACTTATGCATGCATGTTTAACCCCTTGACGCAGGGACTTTTTTCTGAAAGCCGACTGAGAATTCCAGCCTCGCTTGGCTGTGAAGGCCACCTGCAAAACCGCAAATTCTTGGTTTGTGGCCTTGCGTGTTCTGCACGCTTCGAATTACACGGTGAAAAGGCCGATTGTTCGGTGGCATGCGGCTCTACTTACGCTTCCACATTCCTGTTGCCTCTTTTCAAAGTGGGGACTATTGTGAAGCTGGTGATTATGATGCAAATACTGCCTTTTCATTTCTTGGCAACACACAAAGGCCAATCACCATATATACAAGAGCCAGGGTCTGCCTTCTTTCACCGTGTTCGCTCGAGCGTGGGCCAAGAATAATAGCTGAAAAGCGGGCTGAGGGATCTCAATTTTTACGGCGTCTCTTACCGCACACTTTAGCTTGCAAGGTGTGTGCGCTAGGTACGCTGCAACACCCCACTGTATGGTATTACAGGCATATAGGCCTTTTTCCTGTGATGTCACGATCGTGCTGGACTGCGATGTGTTGTGATGGCAATCTACTTATTCAAGACAAACTAGCCGAGCATGCAGCGTTTGCACGTGGTTGAAGCTGCCCGTAGGAATATATGCCATCACCGTTGCCAAGGCGGTCCATTGTTTACTTTTAGTCCCGTGGGTGAAAAAGGTCTATATGCAGGTATGTAACTGTCCACAAGAATGGTACCCCGGCAGTCATGGCTATACCAGGCAAGATATGGGACGGAGGGGTACCCCCCTTACCTGTCCAATCCCTATACACACTCTAGACTATTGTTACCTAACACATCACCCCCCCCTAGAAGTCTGTAAAAAATTCCTGAGATTCCAATCAAACAATGACCAACACAAAGGCGGAGGGGTTCTCTCCGTCCCATATCCTGCTTGAAATGGTCATGGCTTCTAATTCTGTTCTACGGGGAATCCATTAGCTAAAAATAGAGGTGCCTAGCTCTAATTTTATAAGTTATCACCTGGCTTTTGGTTAAAGGTTAATAGACCGAAGATACTTACTGGTATAGCTCCTGAAGCTACATAGGGGACACTGAACTGGGACGGCGTGCGTAAGAAACCATTATTCTGTGAAATACAAAATAATAGCAGAAGGTTTTGGTATTTTACATTGGCCAAGGACTAGGAATACCAGCAAGGAGGGATTGCAGTTGCCGATCTCAAAGTTTTCTGCACAGGCTAGCTGGTCTACCTGGTCTAGAGGGATTTGCTGTTGGTCTATTAAAGTGTGTCCTTGGTGTCTCCACGTCAGTCTTAAAACGGTTTGCTTGACTGGGACTATAATTTGTCTTTTTGGCTCTTAACTTGTTCATTGCGGGACAAGTTAAGTTCAGTTTGAATAGAAAGGCAATGCATAGGCAGAGTATATCGATGCTCAAGAGATATATAAGGACACCAAGTTGAACCGATAAAACGTATTTCCCTGACATGGAATCTGCACTTTGAACAGGGTTGATCAGGAAACATTAATTAGACCTATGCCTTCACTGACACACCAGTGAAGCAGGTGAACTGAACGTAGTCTACACGCATGTGGATTAATGCAACAGCAAATTGGCCCATTCTTAAATGGGCCCAGAGAGATAGTCGGGTATAATCCGACTACTTAAGCCAGCCGTGTGAGACCCTGTCAATCCAGTACGTCCCAGAGAACTTCTCCAATTGGCAAAGTCTAGACATGGCACTTACATCTTTTGGGCCAAACTGTACATCGTACAAGGAGCCGTTGTACTGTGTAGGGCCTCGCTGACCCTCATGGTCCTCTGCATACAGGTAGCCTGTCGTCGCTCGTTTCCGTTCTTGCTTCATGAGGAAGCAGAGGCAAAAGACTATCAACAGCAAGAGCAGGAGAGCCAAGGCAGTGCCCACAGCAATGGCAATGATTACTTCGGTGGAGAGTCCGTCACCGCTGGGTGGAGGGGCTGTTAAAAACAAATCCTAGCATGTGAGACAAAACTCTCCGACTATTGAATCTTGGTATTTTCCTTCATTTGGGATTCGTTTTCTTCACAGAGTACACAATACAGTTGCACAGTAGGCTGTTCCAAGCCACTGCCTCTTGAAGTTCCTTTTTTTTAAACCGATTTTCTCTGAAATGAAATAGCATTTTGCAATTTCAAAACGCAAGGGGTTGTCTGCAGTGCGCTTGACAGGTGCCTTCAATGAGACATTTTGGACAAAATTGGGATAACTTCACTTGCTGTATCTGTGGCCTATCAAAGTACTTAGATGATACAATTGAAATTAATTTTAGTGAGACTGTCTTCTTACTTGTTGTAACGTCGCCACTCTCACATCTGTTGCCGACGTATCCCGAGGGGCATCTGAAAAATAGAAGACAGTCACAGCCATCATTGCTTTAGTTGAGCAGGATTTTTCCACGCGACAAAAATGATTGAGTGTGTTGACAAGAAACACTTACATGCAAGAGCTGAGGAAGGTAACAGTGTCAGGTACACAGGTTCCTCCGTTCTGGCAGTAGCCGTCAAGACAAACCTCTGTCGGTTCACAAAGAATGTTACATTAGATCACACGTGACACTGCATGGACATTTCCGCCCACAATGAGTTTGCCCATCTGGCATTTTATTAACCCTAACCCCCCAAGGGTTGCTGGCCCTAACCTTCCCCATTCACACAAAGCTAAACACCCATATGGGACTTTGTGAACAGAGGCTGTTGGACTTTGTTTTTCTGAGGTATGCCAAACCCAATGCAAAAGCCAGCTGTTATGGGCCGACCAGACTTATCCCCACAGAATTAAACGCTTTACTACTGTTTAATTCTGCGTGGTTGGGGAAGGTTAGGTTAAAGTCCCCTACTTAAGATGGTGGAACAAAGCATACAGTTGGGTATTCATTTTATGCACACGAGAAAGAGTGCACTTTCATTTCTTTAATGAGACTGTCAGGTCAACACTCTTTTGGGAAAGAGTGGTTCATACTTCAATTGAAAGTGAAAATGAACCCGAATTTGTGACATGAAATCAAACATTCACACTGCAAATTCGTAAAATTTAAACAAATTTCAACCCAAGCGAAATTTCGCTAAAAGTCTTTCGCGAAGTCAAATTCACTTCATTGTCACATTCGCCTGCAATGGGAACCAGCCTTCATGCTACGATTGCCACATCAAATCTGCACACAGAATCCAGGTGCGAAAGTTTTAGACAGAGACAATGTCCTACAATTCCTTTGGACAAAAGAAGAAAGAATGGTGTGTTCACAAGTAAGCCTTGTGCCCCAACGTGCTGTACCGGACTAGTTTTTTACCAGAAGTACGGTGGTAACAATGGGCAATCCTTTTTTGGTAAATACTTCCGGTATCATGGTTCCTCTACAATGCAATGAATATTTGCTTTGAGCTGCTGTTTGACATGAATTACCTTCGATGACTTGAGACGCAGAGGGAGTGACCTTGTATATAGATCCCATGAGCAGATCATTTGAGTCGATTGCTTGCTGCAAGGCGTTATTTACATCAGTTTGAGTTACCGTTGAGTCGAGATCAAATGTAATCAAAGCGTTGACCACAATGCTGCCCGAATTGAAGGAAAGGACGATGGAATTGCTGAAGCCAGGCAGGCCACCAAACGCCTGATTAAACTGTAATCAAAATTCCAAAAATTTTTAGGAGACAAGATTAATCATTTTTTTCAAGTAATACAGAGTGCATTCATCAGAGTGGGTAACTTTTTCTGTTGAGTATTTTAACTTTTTCAACCTTGGCCTGGCTCGAGGTGTCTGCAAGAGGACACAATAGACCAATTGCTTCACTGAGTCAAATTACCTCTAGTGGTTATTAAATGTCAACAAGTACAATACCCACAATAGGTGGCATGATTTAGTGGGCGCAATCGGTCTAGTGACGTTGAATACTGTTTTACCATTGAATAATAGGAAGCAACAGCGCCGACATTCGGTGAACTGAAAATGGAGCAACTGTTTCAAAAACACCAATGGGATAAAAGGTGATGAATTCATACGGCTTCATAAGTTGCACTACGAGATGATCTTGAAGATGCTGTAACACTGGAATGACTTTCATGGTGCTCGAGACTGCAAGTACCCAAGCCGCAAACAGTACAGCAGAAAACACATCCTTTCCAATATTTTTCCGCTTGTCAGCCCATTTCTCTCTGAATAGACGGCATCCAGGAGTCAGCAGACAAACCACCCATACAGTTATTAGTACATCATGGAGAGAAAAATGCATCCGAACCCTGCCCCCCTATGAAGATACTAACTTACCAAGTCTTCAAGGTCTCTTTGTCGAGTCAGGAAGATTACAGAATTTCTGTTGTTAAGGATTGTGAGAAAGACAGCCGTAGTCTCGTTGATCTCAACGATGACAAGGACGATGCGGAAACGTCTGCCCTCTGTAAAGTAAACAGCAGCAAAACTTTGAAGTCACCGAGGCCACAAATTTTACCCTAGGAGTAGAGGGGAACGTTGCTAGGATAATGCTGAAGGATGACTCCTGGATGTAGTGACATGAAGACCTTGGCTTTCTGTAATGACCTCACAATTGACACACACTCATTTGTCATGAGAACCACGCAAGACTTTTTGCTTAGGAGTTAAAAAAGTTCATCTTTCAGTGAGAGTTACAAGAAACGTGATGGCCGAGAGTTTTCTAATACTTAAGAGGAGTAGAAAGTTGCTCAAAATATGTTCCAACTAAAATTTACACCAAGGGTCATTTTTTCCAATATATCCTGCAAGCCAATGAGTCCTTGAAGACCTTTCATAGGATCCATGTCAGAGAAGCAATTAACATGGAGAGGTATCTTACGTCTACAGTTGTCAGTGTTTCCGACTCTGACAAAGCCGTTGGGGCATTCACAGGAGTAGCCGACAGGATCCAACTTGTTGACACAGACCAATCCCCTCGCAGAACACTCGGCAATCACAGAGGTCGACGTGCAATTGTTAACATCTGATGGTCATAAACACAAAAAAGGACAATTCACTCCAAGAAAATTCGGGTGAAATTTGCCAGAGGGGTGATATACCTTTTTGGATTCTGTGACCAGTTGCTAAGGAGGCAAATGCAGATGTAATGGACTATATGACAGCAGTGTTTTGGATAGGTGCCCAATTGCAGTGAAATAGGGGCACTGCAATCCTGGCAGCCAATTTCAAGAACCTTGGTCCATTGCTGTCACTTCACTTGTGCCAAATTCTATCGTGTAAGTTGTGCAACAAATTTTGACACATCTCGCAGAAATTATGCACAACGTAAGTCCATGACTTAATTGCTCAACAAATTGTGGTGTAACTTGTGCAATCTTTTTAGGTGGCTTAAGTCGCGCCAAACAAATCAAATATGAATGATAAACTGAGTTATCCTGTTTGGTTGAGGCTAGCCTTTACTCAAGACGCACGTGGCTACGTGGACTGACACAGGACATGCACATTGGCTGCTTTTGCCACTTCCCTCCTGGTTTTTTCAAGTTTGTGTTATCAGCCAAGCATCCAGGGTGCCCGCTGCCATGTGCGCTTTCACTGAAGGCTAGGTTGAGGCTGATCACTGCTCAGCTCAACAGGCTTTATATGAGAAATTTAAAGTCTGGGTTCTTACAGGGTGATGGAAAACATGTTTGACGGTGAGAATACTTTGAGATTTTCTGCACAGTTTTGGCAACAACAAGACAGAAACATGTTCAGAAAAACTGATGAAGTTAATTTGTTGACGATTTATTGTGAAATTGACAAGGAACCATTACAAAAGCGTAATTGTAATGAAACACTTCGCAACCAAGCTACTTTTGTTAAATCGACCATAACCACATGCCATATCCGTGCTCAGATTTGTGGCATAAGGCTTCTGCATGGTGTGAGGCTGCACCACATTTCATGGAACGGGCAGCAATACAGAGATTGTCTACTTACCTATAACTTCGCTCTCACATCTGTTGCCGACATATCCTGAATGGCATCTGCAAAATAAAAAAAGGCTCAGTCATCACGGCTTCATTATGAACACGAATTTTCCATTTGATAAAAACGAGGGTGTGTGTGTAGACACAAAATACAGACACTGCTTTTACATATCGCTGAAATTGTTTTAGGAATTTAAATAGAGCATGCTCTTTGGATGCACCCCGTGACATATTTTACCAAAAACCTGCATTAATGTGGGTTAAAGCGCTCCTGTTTCAATATTCCAAAACAGGACACGGAAGTCAGCTCCGTTTTAAGGCGGATACAAATGCATTTTAAAATCATGGTTCTGTTAACCAGAAAAAAAAGCATTTAGTCCAGTTTTGTAAGAAGGTGATTGGGAAAATACAGCACAATATTTGCCTCAAATTTGCAGTTCAAACCTCAGTCCTTGCGGAGTTTTCTTCTTGGAATGAGCATAAAGTGGCCCCAACAATTGGGACAAAATCTAGATGTCCACAGCAAATCGCACGTTGCTGACTGTGCTGGAAGAAAGGCCCTGAAATATTTTCCGTTTTGATCATTTGCTCTTTTCCACTTCTTTTATATTTGAATAGGCCTTCCAGTTTGTGGCATTTCTTATTAGTCTGAACAATGCCAAAGTGAACACTAACAAGGAAATTTCAAACTTCAGTCAAGTGCTTTTTTATTTCTTTTTCTTGGCTTCATCTTTTGAGGGGGCCGTTTTTTGTCACAAAAAGTCTGGTCGCCAAAATTCACACCTGAATATGTGGGCTAACACCTGCTCACTGACCTGCCCCACCCCAAAAAAAAACACTTACGTGCAAGAGCTGAGGAAGGTAACAGTGTCAGGTACACAAGTTCCTCCATTCTGGCAGTAGCCGTCAAGACAAACCTCTGTCGGTTCACAAAGAATGTTACATTAGATCACATGTGACACTGCATGGACATTTCCGCCCACAATGAGTTTGCCCATCGTTCATCTTTTTGCAGTCCCCTACTCGGGATGGAGAAATAAAAACATACAGTTGGGTATTCAGTTTATGCACAAGAAAAAGAGTACATTTGAAGCTTCCATGGATCTGTGAGATCAAAACTGGTGTTTTTTTTTCTAATGCTTCGGCTGCCAAATCTAATCTGCTTGAAGAATCCAGGTGCTGAAGTTCTGGACCCAGATAATGTCCTACAATTCCTTTGGATAGAAAAGTAAGGACAGGTGTGTTCACATGTATGCCCTGGAGTGCTGTACAAGACTAGTTTGACTTGACTGAAATGGATAAGGGTATAACTTGTCAGAAGCGGGCTAATAACAAGGGGCAATCTTTGTAGGTAATGGTAGGCCTATATACTTTTGGTATCACGGTTTCTTTACAATGCAATGAATATTTGCTTTGAGCTGCTGTTTGACATGAATTACCTTCGATGACTTGAGACGCAGAGGGAGTGACCTTGTATATAGATCCCATGAGCAGATCATTTGAGTTGATTGCTTGCTGCAAGGCGTTATTTACATCAGTTTGAGTTACCGTTGAGTCGGGATCAAATGTAATCAAAGCGTTGACCGCAATGCTGCCGGTACCAAAGAAAAGGACAACAGAATTGCCGAAGCCAGGCAGGCCACCAAACACCTGGTCAAACTGTAATCAAAAATTCAGATCTTCTCAATTAGAAGAGATAACTGATTTTCAAGTAGACACAGAGTGCATTCATTTGCGGAACTCTTTTTGAAGTGTAGCCCAAATCTTGGCTCAAGGTGTCTCCAAAAGGGCTTAACTGGAGTTGAATACTGTTTTATTATTTACCATGGGGACCAACGGCGCCAAGACTTGGTGACCTAGAAATGAAGCAACTGTTTACTCCATCTTTAATTCAGCAAATGTTGGTGTTTAAGCTAATACCACCAACACCAATGGGCTGAGGGGTGTCACATTCACGCTGCTTCCTAAGTTGCATCTCAAGATGACCTAGAAGGGGCTGTAATGTTGTGAAGACTTTCATGGTGTCTGAGACCAAGTGCACCAATGCCGCACATAACACACCAGCAAACATATGCTTTCCCAGTGCGGTTCTAGAGCCAAAATTTGGGGTAGGCTGGACCCCTCCGGGTATGATGTCCCCTATAACTTTTGCTACAGTGAATCCAATTTTTTCCTGCCTATTTTTTATTTTCATTTTTGGAGGGGCTAGACAATATTTATTTAGCCCCCCCCGTAAAACTGAATCTAATCCTTCCCACAACTTTTTTGCTTGTAAACCTTCAAATAACCTTTTTTTCTGTGAAAAAATATCGTCCAGGAGGCTACAAACAAACCATCCAACTAATTATTAATAGATCAGAAAAAATGCATCTAACCATTCCCAATAAAGTTACTATCTTACCAAGGCTTCAAGGTCTCTTTGTCGAATCAGGAAGATTACAGAATTTCTGTTGTTAAGGTCTGTGACAAAGACAGCCACAATCCCGTTGATTTCAATGATGAAGATGACAATGCGGAAACGTCTGCCCTCTGTAAAGTAAACAGCAGTAAAACTTTGAAGTCACCGAGGCCACGAAATTAATCCAGGAGTTGGAGTGGGGAATGTGCTGGGATGACTCCTGGAGGTAGTGACATTCAGACCTTGGTTTTCTGTAAGGACCTCACAACTCACGCACACGCATTTGTCATGAGAACCATGCAAGATTTTTTGGTTTGAATTCTACAAAGTGCAAACCATTTTTGCAAAGATATCCTGCAAGCTAGCGAGTCTCTGAGGCCACTGGTGAAGGACATTTCAGAGGAACCATGTCAGAGAAGCAATTAACATGGAGAGGTATCTTACGTCTACAGTTGTCAGTGTTTCCGACTCTGACAAAGCCGTTGGGGCATTCACAGGAGTAGCCGACAGGATCCAACTTGTTGACGCAGACCAATCCCCTCGCAGAACACTCAGCAATCACAGAGGTCGACGTGCATTCGTTGACATCTGGTGGTCACAAACATAATAAACGGCAATCCATTCCAAGAAAATTCCGGTGAAACTTACTAGACCGGGGAGGGGCGCACAAGGAGATGCAAATCCCAAGTTGAATATTTCAATTTCCTATGCATATGACTCCAAAAGGTGTCTCCTCTGAGACACCCTACAGTCACACCACTGATCTCGTGGCTCAAATGCAAAAGTGTACCCTAGGTTTCTTAATCCCCCCCCCAAAAAAAAACGGCAAGATGGTAAAATCGCCTTATCACAGCTGGGTGTAACATGGGGTGGAAATCTAATTGTGTATAGGTGTAAACGGTGCACATGGGAATCGTGCTCGGTCTCTTATGGGTAAGCCACAGGGTGCCAAACACAGCAGGATAAGACACAACTCTCCCACAGAACATTCCGTCCGTGTATGTACAGTCTCACCTTCATCACAGGTGGTACCCATCCAGAATCGTGTACATGAACAGGTGAAACCATCACTACCCACTGGCGTGCATGTGCCGCCGTTGTTGCAGGGACTAGGGTTACATCCAATGTCTGTAAACCAAAATGGAACATTGAGCGTCAAGTTCTACGAGGCGCTACAGCTGAGTGAGATGGAAACAGATCCTTGAGGTGCAACACAGAAGTGGGTATGCAGTGGACTGGGAGATGTAATTTTGTGACTTGCTTTTGCTGGTAGAATCACCAGGCCAACAGAAACATCCTGTTCCTCCTAATGCATTTGACTCTGCAGACAAATGGAACTTTGCTATGCCTTCATTGTCCGGCGTGTCAATGGTTGCAACATGGGGATTGTAACCAGCTGCTCAGAATAAGATACTGCCTAAAAGACAGCAGAAACTTCTGGTCTCCCCCATCAAAATTGGGGACTTCAAGCTGAAACCCCTGAGCATTTTCCCAAAGGTATTTCCTCAAAATTTGACTCTAAATTCAGCAAATTTTGTTTGGCAGAGTGGCTCATATAAATATAGTTCTCAATTTACTAGCACAAAGAGTTAGCTTTATGGCTGAAAGGTTAACCTTATCCAATGAAGTTGCATGACAAGTTCCTGGGGGATTTTCAAGATTTTCCATTTCAAAATTCTTCAAAAATTCATAACTTAATTTACTGGACGTTTACACACACGTGTATGCCTGTCTGGTGGCTACTCTAATCTGACAGGAACATCCGTTGATGCCGGAGTATTTCAGCCAGGCCTGTCGCCTTGTAAAGAGAGCCCAGATTGTGTGGTGTTGCATAATTTTCTTTTGTTCCCGAAACTGGCCCAGTGCGCTGCTGGCATCTTTTCAAACGTGGCCAGATTAGCGGTACTGTATCGCTCATCGCTGAAGTGCTTTTGTCCCCATGCAGTCGTAATCCACTTGTACTGAATGCTACAAATAGTGATATACTGTTTCAAAACAATGACGGATTACCTCCACTATTGACAACTAAAAAAAATGTTGGCAATTCCCAGCAGCCTAGCCTTTTGTTACAAGGCTCAGCTCCTTTGTCCGATTTCAGGCACCCGGCTATGTGTACAAACCTAAGGTCTCCATTACCGGCACCCCCGCACAAAGTGGTTCAACCAACCCTGGGCTGATTTTGAATTTGCCAAGGCTTCTGAACAGAAATGACTAACCTTAGGAATGATGAGCAATGACAGATTTCAATATCAAGCTTGATTAACATGTATCTTACCAATTTGTATGGTGACGGTGAACATGCAGGTGGCCGTTAGGCCAGCAGAGTCCATTGCAGTATACACCACTGGATATTGACCAGGTCCCAGTAACTGGCCAGGCTCAAAGGTCGTTGTCAGGGTCACACTGCCCGAGTTGTCAGAGGCAGTGGGTGGCGTCCAATCAGCAATGACCTGATCTGCGGCTTGCGCCACTGTGAGCGTGAAACTCTCTGGGCAGTTGGTCAAGGTAGGGTTCTGGCCATCTGAGTTGTCAGATGGAAAAAGCAAAGAACAGTCAACTGAATAAAGAGACTTGAACAAGGCGAGAGTAATGCAAGAAAACTAGTGGCTCAAATCAAATAAAATGGGCCAATCAAATCGTTTCAAATGGCAGGAGTCATGTTCCCAGTCTTCTTCAGCTTCTACAGCTTTACATGCCATTCCAAAGAGGTGATAAGCCAAGTCTACAGAGCTTGATAAGAGCAGAAATTCTTCTCTCTACACGGACTGTCAAGTTTGATTTACAGTTCAAATCAAAATTAAACTAACAATCCATGACCATTTTCGGGGTCATTGTGCACAATACACAGGCAACACCCATTAAATCCATTAATTCATTAAATTCTTTCTTTGGCTCCCAAAGTAAAAAAGCAGTAGCGAAAGTTTAAAGGTGACATCAGTTACAAAGAGTACAGCCCCTCCTCAAGCAAACAAAAACAAAACAATTGGCTCTACAGCCGGGCCTGGTTTGCAAGTCAAATTTATTTCCGGAGGGAGAGGTTATAAACCTTTTTTTGCCTCATCTCACCAATGACAACGATGGGGAAGGAGCACGAACCCAATTAAATGAACCAACTAGAACCAACTGAAATTCATCACCGTGTTTGTATTTAATCTCTTCCTGTTTGGAAGATTTACAAACATGGTCAGACATGGAGGACACAGCATGGATGTTGGTTCTACCATCTCTACCCACTATTAAAACAGTAAACCTCTTGTGCAAATGGCGACAATGGCAAACCTGGAAAAATTCTCACAGAAAAAAGAATACTGGCGTACCTCTGACAGTTATCCAGAATATACAGGTAGCTTCATTTCCATTGGCATCCCTGGCGGTGTAGGTAACGCTGTGGGTTCCAATGGGGAAGGAGGCCCCCGGCTCGTGGCTTGGCATCAGAGTCACAGGGTCCGTTGGCGTGCTGTCCACAGTGGGTGGCGTCCAAGAGGCCGATCCGGTGTTGGAATTGGAGTCAGTTAAGATGGTATTGTTGGAGGGACAGTTTCTGATGACCGGTGGGGTGTTGTCTGCAGGGAGAACAGAGAACTGAGCAGGACCAGGGACTTCAAACTTTAATTTGCCCACTGACAAATGACTGGTGCCCTGCCATGATGTGCCGCAGAGATGCTCAATCCGGGGAACGTTCCGAGAAAAATGCCATATGGATGCCAGTATTGGCATATCCAGTATACGTCTGTGCATACGTGTGAAAAGTATCATGCAATTGAGCATGTTCCCGGTTTGCCAGAGTGGCATTGAGGCAATCCTCAATCATGCCCAGACACAGGACGTGGCAATGTTGGAACCGGAAGCAAAACGTTGGCCAAGTTAGTGAACAGATGTTCATCGTCAGTAGAGTGGGCATGTAATGATGCAGTCACTAAGGAACGGAAGGGGTGAATAACCAAAGGGATGCAGACAACAGAAGAATGTAATGCGATTCTTGTTCAGCTGACTCTATGCCCTTCTCCAACTTTTTAGGGACGGCATACACAATCATTGTATTTATTGTGCATTTCTCATTTATCTATTTATTTACTAAATTTATTTCTTCAAATGAAAAAAAATAAAAATATGAACTCACCAGTTACAACGACCGTGAAGGTGCAGGTGTTACTATTCCCAGATCTGTCGACAGCCGTGTACTGTACAAACACTGGTGAAGTGTCGACGGTGAATATGCTTCCAGGAATGTGGGTTCTGTTCACATCAACCTGACCACTGTTGTCTGTGGCGGTTGGCTCGGTCCATTGGACAGACGTGCTGCTCCCACCCGAGTCGCCCGGCTCCACGAAGCCTGATGGGCAGTCAGTGAAGACTGGATCTTCACAGTCTGATATGCGGAGACCAAAAAAACATGAAATGTCACCTTTAAAAAGAAAACAAAAGTAGCTCCGTCGATCTCTGAAACGAAATTATGACCATGGCATCCGGTTTTTCAGTGGCACAATAAATTTTTAGCAATTCTACTCTTCAATTTTAAAGTTCACATACATTTTACGCATGGAGTTTTTACGGGTACCCAGCCCGAAAAAAAGGGGCATTAATATCGATAATTGGTCCTGTGCAGGTACCCAGGTACCCAGCACAGGCCTCACCAGATTATCAGTAGATTGGGTAAAGCAGGTAATTTATATGCAAAATATCGAAAGTTAAGGGTAAAATATTTCGCATGTACACGGGAGCACCACGGCAGTAGATGTACTGCTAAAAGCACCTGACTATCTTATCCCCTATTATAAAATGAACTGAGAGTCTGTGGTTTTCCTTGGGTCTCAGACAACTTGCTTAGTGTTAGAGCAAGTGGCATAATTATTCTTGTGGTTGTGGGTTAACACATTGCTTTCTGGGCTTGATTTGCAGCTGCGTTGGGAATGAAAAATCTATTCATTCAGGTCAGGTCCTTTGGATAAAATAGCAAAGCACAGGTCCAACAAATGGGATCAATAAACACGAAGAAAGATCCAAGCAAACTTCCTGAAGGATAAGTTTTTCTGGTTGGAAGCACAAGCAATGGTGGACGACTGTCAGAGACAGGAGCTCATTAACAGTGAATAAATGAATAAATCTTTTGGACGCACCCCTTATGATGACGTTGAAGGTGCAAGATGCCTGAAGACCAGACTCATCGGTGGCTGTGTAGGTTACCGGTGTCGGGGTACCATCATTGTGATTGAAGGTACTGCCTGGTGTGTGATCGCTGACGAGTGTGACAGCGCCCTCGTTGTCTGTGGCTGTGGGCTCATTCCAGCTGACGTTTCGAGACAGAGTCCCTAAATTGGCGCAAAACACCTGATCTGACGGACAGTTGACGAGCATGGGGGCTGTGGAATCTGACACAAAAGATAAGAGATTTAAAACTGTAACTCAGAAGTCGAACAAATGAAGAAATATTTGAGCAACTCCAACATTGTGCCATTATTTAATGTAAACTGTCGAGAGTGCACAACTGCATTACACTCTGAAGCCTATTTAGAAAACTAAATACTATTGGATAGACTGGCATGGCTGGCTGAGGGGCAGTGAAGCAGTCAAGTCCTACACAAGATCCCTGGAAGCCCATCAAAAGAAAAACATTCATCACTGGATGTGACATTGCGAGCGTCCAAGCTCTCTACAGTTGGTAGTAAAGGATATCAACTTACCTAGGACGGTGACATTGAAGGTGCATTTCCCGATATTCCCAGCCTGGTCTTGTGCCGTGTATTCCACAGTCGTCACCCCAAAGTCAAAGATCGTGTTCGGGGAGACGTTAGAAACAGAGCTGTTGACGGCCACGTTGTCACTGGCCGATGGCTCCACCCAGGACACATTGGCCATTGTGGTTCCAACTTGGGCCGGAATACTGAAACTTGCCGGGCAGCCCGTGTAGACAGGATCCTGCATGTCTGTGCAAGAATTCGTCATTGGGAGGGGAAGGTAAAAATCGACAAGTGCACAGAGGTGCGAGGTCTGATCTTGATGAAATGAGTCAAACTTTTTGACATCTCATTGAAACTGACGCCGAAAAAATGGGTGAAGGTTAATGGAAACCTGAGGCTTTGTTTTCTTAGTTCATTGCTGTATTGATTTATTCTCTGTTAAAAGAAGATAATTTGAGAAAACCCTTGATAATACAATATAGCTAACAGCCCAAGTGGTCCCCTAGATCACAACTGTATCTGATATTTGGTGGAAGGGCAACAACCAGCGATGAACATCTATCCTTACCAGTGACTGTGACGGTGAATATACAGGTTGCCTTGTTATTAGCCCTGTCTACAGCAGTATAGTTGACTATGTGGACTCCAATAGAGAAGTTGGCGGGTGGATCATAGTTATTTGTGGTCTGGAGAAGTGGGTCGTTGTCACTGGCCGTGGGTGGAGTCCAGATTACCCCAGTGGCGATAGCCTGATCCATGGCGGTGTTTGCAGAGAGATTGCCGGGACAGTTTGTGAAGACCGGGTCCTGTGCATCTGTGACAAGGCCAAGTCATCAATGCAAATATGACGAATGGTTGGGTGTGCCGTCCAAAACACAGTTTGCGTCCATTATTTTGTGTTGACACATTCAATACACTTTCTTTCAAATTGGTCGCTGCTTCCTTTAATGTTGTGCTTAAACAGAAAGTGCTTAAACAGCAACAAATATATGTCGAAAGCCGATCATTCATGCTTCTTGTGTCTTGCCAAACTGCGCATCATAACTGGTGATTGATGAGCAGTTGGTGTCCTTTCTGACCTACCTGTGACTGTCACATCAAATGTGCAGTTGGCCCTGTTGCCGGATCCGTCGGTTGCCAAGTAGACCACAGGGGTTACCCCAAGGGGATACAGGACGGCGGACGAGTGGGAGGCCTCTACGGT
The DNA here is from genome assembly GCF_001949145.1 of Acanthaster planci. Next base: position 43,304 of record NW_019091654.1, read on the forward strand.
AACGGTGATGGCATTGTCGGAAGCAGAGGGGAGATCCCAGGTGACGGTTGCCATGTCTTGGTCGGTGGCAGCGACAGCAGATGCCATGGCCGGACAGTTGGAGAAACGTGGGGGCTCATTGTCTGGAGGGCGGCAGACATAAGAACACAACCATGTTACATGTACTTACCAGAGGAAAACTACAAAAATCAGAATAACAGATCACTCAGTATGCTTTCAAGCTTCTGAATAATCTTAATTTTGGATTTACCCCCTACCTGACATATATTCCTTAACACTGTATACTCTTATCTGAGGGCTTGTGAAAAAATTCACAAGCTTACTTGGGTGGGACTACCATCCGCAACCTCCTGCTTACTAGTGCAGACATCTTAAACACTCAACCACCGAGCTTGGGAAGGTCAGCTGACATGTCCAAAGCATGTGAATTTTTTCACAAGCTCTTGGACAAGCACTCAGTATACAGTGTTTATGAATATACGTTGCATAAGTGCAAAACTCATAGTTAAAATTAACAACTCCCCGATGCAAAGTACATTCTGAATGATCAAAGCCGATCCTACAAAAAGAGCTGTGCAGTAAAACTAAACTTGGCAATCCAAATACTGTGTTCTGTTTATTATAGGCAGTTCACCTTTCTTGAACCCACGTAACAGCACAACGTGACTGTTAAACATGGAGGAATGGATTGTCCATTCCAGTGGTAGATGGTCAAAATCAAGTCTCATTTTTCCCCTCCTCCAAACTTGTGCCCCGAATTAATATCCAGCAATCCGGGATCATGCCAAGCATTCCAGATTGTTGGGAGTCAATCCTAGAAGTGAATTCTAGGTGCGAGGATTTCATTTTGCGAACGTGTAGTTAAACATTAAAATCCCGATAGCCGTGTCAGATGTGCAAAACCACATGAGGTGTATTAATAGAGTTAAACTTGGTCTAGTGAATATCTATGTCTATCTATGACTTCATCGAATGCAGAGTGCTGATGGCAGGTTTTTGTACTGGGAATCAGCGGGTGGAGAAACGAATGGGAAACTAACCGATGACAGTGATGTTGAACGAGCAAGTGATGGTGTTCTGTGCTGCATCAGTCGCCGTGTAGGTGATCGTGTTTAGCCCGACTGGGAGAGGACTACCATTGGCGGGGCTGGATACCAGCGAGGTGACTGCCACATTGTCGCTGGCCTGAGCGTCCATCCAGGTCATCGTAGCAGTTCCCTTATTAGGATCGGTATTCAGGGAGAAACTGTCCGGGCATGTCACGTTAGGTTTTAACACATCTAAAGTAGAAAACACAGGCTAGGTTAGCAAAATTTAAGCTCATCTGGTGTTCTCTTCAGCTTGGACACACAGGCCAACTGTGCAGCAAGGTAAAATAATGTTGACCTTCTCCCTCAAAAACAGGTAAAAATTTTACTACAGAAAGTATGGACCATACCCTGATAATTTAGACTGTTCAGGTTTTGCCTCAGAAACAAGCTGAAATCTTATCCTTACTGTAAAGCAACTGGGCTTTCTGTAATCCCTCTGATGTGATCCACATTGTGCCGTTTTATTTTATGCAATGTTGTTGTCTTGCCACTGTCCTATGACTGGTAAACCTACCCTGCACTGTGACTACAAAGGAACAGGTGATGACGTGGCCCGCATCATCAGAGGCATTGTAGGTCACGGTCGTCAGGCCGACTGGGAATTGGCTACCGTTGACGTGCGATCCAGGAGAGACGTTCACGCTGCCTGAGTTGTCCTGGGCTTCGGGCTGGGCCCAGAAAACGGGGGCAGTGTCTGACCCAGCGGACGGGTTGACGGACTCACCGGTTGGACACACAATCCAAGTTGGAGGCTCATTGTCTGTGAAGATTGGAATTCAGAACATTTAGTGGAGATCGAAACAGGTGGCAATATAAACTGTAAAACTGGTCACCTCTTGCCAAAAAAAGAAGAGATAATGCCGTAGAAATGTTGACAAATGCAGAGGGACTGATTCCAATTATTCCTGACATCTACAATGATAAGACAAATTTGATTTGGACGCCGTCCTACCATACATCACCTAGACAGAATTGACCCAATTCTATAACTACTGATGGCTCCTTACCAATTACTTCAACCACAAAGAAGCACTCCTGGATATTGAGAAAATCTCTATTAATAGTGGCCTGGTGAGTGATATTGTATCTGCCCAGGGGGATGGTGTCGCCTGAGGCATAAGGGGTTGAACTGATGTCAACTGAGGCACCGACTGGCTCCACATCGGGACTATCCCATGTGACTACGGCTGAGGCTTGTCCCGGATCGGTTGGCCGTTGGATGTAGACGGGGCAGTTACTGAGGGCTGCAGGGGCATCTAAGCAGAGAGAAAGTCAGAACAGGAATGAGTAAGTGAAAAGCATAAAAAAACCATTCATCGCTGTGTAAGACAGGAGATTATATACATGTACTTGAAGGGAGGTTAAAATCAAATTAAATACCTCTAAGTGTCATACAAATTGACGATGGCATGAGGGTCTTTTCCCACGCGAACAAAGCAATAAAAGGGATGAAAGTTAGTGAATTACTTGAAGAGTATCATCTCTGACCAACATTTTCAAGCACGTCTGCTTCTGTTGGTGCCAACAGAAAAAAAAACCAATCACAGATTTCATGTCTCTTTTACCTGAGACTGTGACAGTGAACCTGCAGATGTTTGTGTTGCCACTGACATCAGTAACATTGTACATGACTGTTGTGGGACCACCGAAGGTGAACGTGTCGCCCGAGTTGTGGCTCCCCATCAGGGTTGCCAAGTCCACCCCCACGTTGTCGGTGATCACCAACGGATCCCAGGTCACGACGGCGCTAAGCCCGCTCTGATTCACCAGCTTGATGATCGCCGTGGGACAGTTGGTGAATTGTGGAAGCTCCGTGTCTGAAACAGAAATAGCAGAAGGCGGTTGTAACTCCCAACTCAGTTTTTAACAGAAATGGTTATCAGTGTTTCTACAAGTTCCAGCTTTTGGCATGTTACAGGTAGATTTTTTCTCCGTAAAAACTGGGGACAATTTTCTACATATCTAGACAGCTCTTTTTTAAATAATATAAGGTTGTTTAAAGACGATATACATGTAATTAACAATGCAAATGTAGTAGCCAAGATTTTAAACTTGGTGCCCTGATTTTGAGTTTGGTGTCAACATTTTAAACGGGGTGGCAAATGATAAAAAGTCGTTGGGCTGCCAAGCTACTTTTGTTGGCTGGAGAATGTTCAAGGTTCTTCAGAGTATACCAACCTGAAACTCGTATGGAGAAGCTGCATTCTGCAAGGTTACCGGATAGGTCAGTAGCAACATAGCTGACCTGATGCACACCGACGCTAATCCTGCCCTGGGATGGCCCACTAGTGTCTACGGTCCAATTACCACTGTTATCATGGACGGTTATTTCGTCCCACATCACCAGTGAGTAGTTCTGGCCAGTTTCAGTCTCCCGCTCCAGCTGGACGGAGGGGCATCCGGTGATCACGGGATCCTCCTCATCTGATGAGTGACCAAACCATTTCCGACGGAATTTGAAAGTGGAACAGCACACCATACAAACATAAGCACAAGACGGTCTTTAGATCCGTCCCCGGCACATCCAATATTTAAGGCACTGCTTCGAAGCAAGTTTCCGACAGGAACCCATATGACCAACTAGGGTTCCGACAGGAACCCAAGTGACTAACAGGAACCCATTTCTCGAGCACTGCACAGCATTTTGCATTTCAGTTGATGGCCTGCTTTCCCTGAGCAAATATTTCTTTCTTTGCCCTGTGGCTCACTGACCTTGTCCCCTAGATCAGTGGGAGGCACACTCGGAGTAAGCAGTATGGAAAGGAAACCCTACCTGTGATGTTAATCTGGAAACTGCACCGCTCCACGTTGTTATCCAAGTCGGTAGCCGTGTAGACGACAGTGGTCACTCCAATGGGGAACTCAGACCCCGGGGTGGTGCTAGCCATCAACGTGACAGTGCCTGAGTTATCGACAGCCCCAGGAGAGGCCCAGTCCACCACAGCCGAGTCCATGGATGGGTCGGTAGGCTGAGTGATGTTCCCTGGACACTGTAGGATGACTGGCGATGACAAATCTAATGACACAGACAGCAACACAGTCTCAGATTTCCACAGAGAGAATTTGTTCCACACACAAACCTATATCACTAGCTAAGGATAAGCTATGGGGAGGCACTCAGATAAGACACATGTATCTCCTTTGAAATGTACCTCCTATAGAATCTTCAAGGGGTTGAAAGAACCCTGTACATGGTACAAGTACAACACAATTCAAGTTAGGTATGGACACCAGGCAAGCAAAACCAGATTACGTTTGCAGTAGGTACTTGGCATCACTGTTCTCTAGGCCCTGGGCACCAGTGTTTTGCAAAGACTTGTGTGATTAAAGCACGCCCAACCAGGAAGGCTAAGACTCAAGACTGTATCTATCAACAATTTTGAGTTCGGGTTGAAGAGAACGTCTGACAACTCACCAAGTATGGTGATGCTGAAGATACACGTGCTTATGAGGCCCACACCATCAGTTGCTGTGTAGGTCACCACAGTGACCCCGATCTCAAATGCCGACCCTGGAGCAGCACTCATCATCAAGTTGACCGGGTCTCCCGAGTTATCGGAAGCCGTCGGGGGTGTCCAGCTGACGATTGTCGCAGTGGACGTGTTGTCAGCTGGGTGGGTCATGTTGGCTGGGCAATTGGAAATCACCGGTGGCACGTTGTCATCCATCCCTACCAACAGAATGGTTAATAGCATTTTGGTAGAAAGTTCTCGCACACCGTACTGGAGGAACTGGCATTCAAGGCACTTTGATGGGTGCTTGTAAGTTTATTGACCTTAACACACTTGAGGAAGAACCTACCATGAGGTTTAGAAGGGACTTCGCTATTCAGCATCATGGAAAGAGATTTGGACTCGGAAAAATGCTAAAAAATTGAAGGCATTATGATTTCCATTATAGAAAGCGACCCTTTCAGACACTTGAACATGAGTACATTTATAAACAGATCTCTTCACACAAAAATGCAGCATGATTGCTTTTACAAGCAATTAAAAAATAATTAGGTGAGCAACACGTGACACTCACCGACCACAATCACGGCAAAGATGCAGACTCTCATGTTGTTAGCCCGATCCTCGGCAGTGCAGATGACATTATTAGAGCCGATCGGGAAGTAGGCGCCGGAATTCATGCTGCAGCTCAGCGTACTGAGGCCGCTGGCGTAGTCCGTGGCATTGACGGTGGGGTAAGTTACATTCGTGCCCCCTTGATGGGTGAAGGTGCTGACAGATACTTGTGCTGGGCACTCAATTACTGGCATCTCATTGTCTAAGTAAGTTGCGAGCAAATTGGATGTACAGAATCACTGTAAGTGCTGGCTCACATGGACGGAAATCCGGCAGGGGGGGGGAAGGGGGACATGTCCCCTCCATGAATTTAGTACGGGGAGACACAATGTCAAATGTCCCCTCCAATGTTTTAAGGAAAACAAAATACTAAAGGAATTGATGGATTGAGGATTTTGCCTTTTGAGTTTAAATAAATGGAATAAGGGAGCGTTTCATAATTGTTGAAGGCGGTATTTACTGCGGTACCGCTGGTTTTTTAGCGGCACCGCACTAGTTACCCGAAAGGGCTTAATGCTGGTACCGCAAAAATACAGCGGTACCGCAGTAAATACCGCCTTCTGTAATTATGAAATGCTCCCTAAGATAATAAAAATGATTTGCACAAAAAAAGTGTAAATTGATATCCCCCCCCACGATTGAGGAGAGATTTCCACCCATGCCGGCTCACACTCAACCCAAAAGTGAACATAAACACAAAAATAAGATGTCAGGTCACTTGTCAGTAATACAAATTTGCAAATAATTCTTGACATCAAAGCTGTGTAGCCTTCTCCTTCACCTATTTCATTCATGCGAGTGTGCTTTTCACTTGAAATGTCGACGGTTCAAAGAATAGGTTTCCCGCCAACATTTCAAGGAGTCATGTAGTTCTCAGACATGAGATCAAAGCCTAAAAGAATCATTTCAAGTGATGGATGTTTAATGTGAAAAAGACTTGCACAGGCCCCACTGCCACTTTGCTTTGGCTACACTTGATTTCAAGGAAAACGGTTTTTTGGAATGCTCTAGACATGAGAACAGATGCGAAAAACCAACCTTGGATCAGCACTGTGAACGAACACTGGGCCATCAGTCCCGCCGTGTCAGTCGCATTATAGGTGACGACAGTCGGACCCAACGGGAAGCTACTGCCTGGCTGGTAGTCTGACTGTACACTGGCGACATCAACATTATCTGTAGGTTGTGGTGTGGTCCACCACGCTACTCCTCGATCACTCCTCAGACTTGTGTCATTGGTGACTCCCTGAATGGGGCAGCCAGTGAACTCTGGAGGCTGGTTATCTACATGAAGGTGAATACACGAGGACATTGGACTTAGACTTCAAATGATCGGCAGCTGCTTTGCACTGCATTCTCACAACAGGAATATAGTTCAGCATGACGACGTGAAGGATTTCCTATATTGGCCTTGCAAACACACGGCCTTAAAGGGGCATTAAAGAACACAAGTCATCTACAACAGACACATGTGTGTTTGTGTTGATTGCACATAGCAAAAAGACAGGCTCAGTGTAACAGCAATTGTGTTTAAGTTTTTGGTACGTCATCTTTGATTACGCACCACTGTGGATACTAATTTCAAAAAAGTT